>VDFB02342242.1:94718-118666 GCA_007258455.2 Sequoia sempervirens
GAGGGAAAGACCTAAGAGGAAGAGAGGGAGGGAGAGAGAGGGGGGAGTGGGACAGAGGGACAGAGAGAGGGGGAAAGACTTGAGAACCCTCACCTCTCTTGCAACCAACTCAGGATGTGTAAGGACTCTTTCCCCATTGGAACTATTGTATTTGTAGTTGATTTTGCTAAAAAATTACACATTGCAACCACAAAATAAAGTTTAATCAGAATATTATAATTTTATTCAAATTTCTATTTTTGTCCACATAACATATAGGCATGCCCCTGATAGTACAGAAGAGGATAGGAAGATAATCAGGGAGTACCATTTTTACATGAGTGATGATAGATCTCATTCATCTAAATTTGTACAATACTATTTTGAAATTTTTTTTGAGTTCTTGTAGGAAAAAGGAATTGCAATGGGTCAACATTTGATTTGGTCAGATAACTGCCAGGGCAATTCAAGAATGCTCACATATTTTATTGGTTGAGCAAGATGCATATAGAGAGGGGTGTACCACATATTTGGAATTTTTTCAAAGTTGGGCATGGAAAAGGCGAGCATGATGGTGCAGGTGCATGTGTGAAGAGAGCTTTGGTTAAGGAACAAATGAAGATCATAGGTGGTGCAACATTCAATGATGCACATTCTATTGTGGATTGGTGTACTATATGCACTATCATGAGGAGGGACACTTGATTCACAAGTGTGTAGGTTATTTTGGTTGGTTGAGGAGGGCATAGTGGGAGACATAATGGAATGTCAAACAAATATAGATTCTTCAAAGATGCATTCATTTCGAAGCTCAGATGCGAGTGCATGAACTATGTGGACATGAGAGATGGATTTTTTTTGTTAGAATTGTATTCAATGTGATTGGGATCAATGCAAGTAAAGTGAGTGGGTAGATAAATGGATTCCACAGTACCTAACCCCTTTATCTATAGCACAATCCTTATTAGAAGATGTAATGGAAAGTTCACTTGACTACGATCATCTTTTAGATCTTGTACAACCAGGAAATGTCTTTGTAGTTGTAGCACCATAGGGGAATGAAGAGGGATTAGACTATTGGTTGGAACGATGTGTACAAGGAAGGAAAAATTTAACACAACTGATGACAGATGATGATGGGTCCATGTATCCTACAACAATTGTTGTTTCTCGAACTTGGTTGCATTACCATTTCATCATTGTTTAGGTTGTTTACAATAATATAGATTTGTTATTCTAAGAATATTTTCTAGTTTGCATTACCATTTCATCATCATTTAGATTATTTAGAAGAAATATAGATTTGTTATTCTAAGTATATTTAGATGTTGATAAAAAACTTATGATCACACGGGTTCAGTTGTTTCTAGAACTTGGTTGCAAACATATATGATTAAAAAGAATGACATACCCACATTTGAAGACTATGAGAAACACAAAACCATCCTCATGTATTTGAACCTTATTTTAGCAACAAATGTTAAGTTATTGAGACATCATGATAGACCAAAAAAAAAACTATGGACAATTAGTAGTGTTGATCATGAAGCATTACTGGAAACTCTAAAGGTAATAGATGACCCTTCAGGCACACTTGAGTAGCGGATCATTTGTTGTATGGGATAGGTATGATATTGTTCATCACATTTTGATATTTTTTATCTACTAGGGTTCAATATTTAGGTTGTTTAGAATAATATAGATTTGCTATTCTAAGCATCTTTTCTAGTTTGCATTACCAATTCATCATCATTCAAGTTGTATAGAATAATATAGATTTTTTAGTCTAAGAATCTTTTCTATTGTGACCATATAGATTTCTCATTCGAAGTATATTGTGATGTTCCTGGCATAATTGATCATGGAGCTACTGTAACAATAGCCAGCTTTGATCCTTTGACAAAGGTATGCCATAGATTAGAATAATATAGATTTCTTATTCTAAGCATCTTTTCTAGTTTGCATTACCTTTTCATCATCATTTAGGTTGATTAGAATAATATAGATTTGTTATTCTAAGCATATTTTATATTGCGACCATATAGATTTTTCATTTGAAGTATATTGTGATGTTCTTGACACGATTGATCATGGGGCTGCTACAACAATAGCTAGCTCTGATCCTTTGGAAAAGGTATGCAACATATTAGAATAATATAGATTTTTTATTGTAAGTATCTCTTATAGTTTGCATTACCATTTCATCATCAATTAGGTTTTTTAGAATAATATATATTTGTTATTCTAAGCATCTTTTCTAGTTTTCATTACCATTTCATCATCACTTAGGTTGTTTAGAATAATATAGATTTGTTATTCTAAGCATCTTTTCTATTGTATGTAGTTTAACTGCTACCTTGATGGTTTGTACAAGTGTTTGTCACTCCATAACGTCAACATGCTACTGGTGTGGAAGATTGTGTCGACCATGAAGGCAACGCGTGATCTATTTCCTTCCCCTATTGGGAAATGACTATGTATTAAGGTTGTTTGTTGTATGCCTACGTGGCATTTTGTAAATCCTATATTTGATATAAATTCTTGAATGATAATATCATGCATATTGTGTATACTTTGCATGTATTCAAGTGTATACTTTACAACTTATGTGTATACTTTGTCACTTATGAGTATTCCAATGTATGTTTACAACCTACGTGTTTTCATGTGTATACTTTGTATTCGTGTATGTAGTTCATGACTTAAGTGCATTTGAGTAAATGATTCACTTTTTCACTTACTTACAAGGAAAAAAATGAACCCTAAACCCCTTTGCACCTTTACATCACATCCATCTGACCCTTTTTCAATCAACTGAAAACTTGACACCATAGGCAAACACCTTAGATATATCAAAAACCGAGAGAGGTTATTGTAGAGGGGCCCTACATGATCCCATAGACTCAGATGGATTGTTTCTAGGTGACACGGTTTTTGAGTAATAGCCTGTCAAAGATTGCTACCTTTTAGCACTTTGGACTCTTAAGGGAAATCGTTGGTCCAATGTAGCTAAAAGTGGTTGAGTATGTTTGTGTGCAAAAGAGGACCATTCCTAGTGTAAACGTACCCATTTGGACGTGTTAGAACAGTCTATTTGGTTGTACGAGTTGCAGAACGAAAGTTGCACCACTTTGCAACTTTACACTGCTTGCATCTAACAACTTTTTCCTCAACTGAAAACTCATCACCATGGGAAAATGCCTCCAAGATATCAAAAACTAAGAGAGTTTATTGTAGAGGGTCCCAACACAATCTCATAGCCTCAAACAGTGAGTCTTTAAGTGTCACAATTTTTGAGAAATAGCCCTTCAAAGATTGCTACCTTTTAGCACTTTTGACTCTTAAGGGGAATTATCGGTCCAATGTAGCTCAAAGTGGTTCAATGTGTTTAGGTGAAAAAGAGGACCATTCCTAGCATAAATGTACCCATTTGAATGTGTTGGAACAGTTTGTTTGGTTGTGCGAGTTGCAGAACGAAAGTTGCACCACTTTGCAACTTTACACTGCTTGCATCTGACAACTGTTTCCTCAACTAAAAACTCGTCACCACAGGAAAACACTTTCGAGATAGAAAAAACTAAGAGAGGTTATTATAGAGAGTCCCAACATGATCCCATAGCCTCAAACAAAGATTTTGTAAGCATCATGGTTTCTGAGAAATATCCCATCAAAGATTGCTTCCTTTTAGCACTTTGGACTCTTAAGGGAATCGTCAATCCAATTTAGCTTAGAGTGATTCAATATATTTGGGTGAAAAAGAGGACCATTCTTAGTGTAAACATACCCATCCAAATGTGTTGGAATAGTTTGCTTGGTTGTACGAGTTGCAGAATGAAAGTTGCACCACTTTACAACTTTACACTGCTTGCATTTGACAACTTTTTCCTCAACTGAAAACTTGTCACCATGAGAAAATGCCTCTGAGATAGCAAAAACAAAGAGAATTTATTGAAGAAGGTCCCAACACGTTCTTGTAGCCTCAGACAGAGAGTCTGCAAGCATCACAATTTCTAGGTAATAGCCTGCCAAAGATTGCTACCTTTTTGCACTTTGGACTCTTAAGGGAAATCACCGGTCCAATGTAGCTCATAGTGATTCCATGTGTTTGGATGAAAAAGAGGACCATTCCTAGTGTAAACGTACCCATATAGACATGTTGGAATAGTCTGTTTGATTGTACGAGTTGCAGAATGAAAGTTGCACCACTTTGCAACTTTACACTACTTGCATCTAACAACTTTTTTCTCAATTGAAAAACTCGTCACCGCGAGAAAGCGCCTCCAAGACAACAAAAAACAAAGATATTTTATTGTAGAGGGTCTCAACATGATCCCATAGCCTCAAATAAATATTTTTTAATCGTCACAATCTCTGAGTGATAGCTCGTCAAATATTGCTACCTTTTTCCACTTTGGACTCCTGAGGGATATCATCGGTCCAATGTAGCTCTAACTATTTTAGCATGTTTAGGTTTGAAATAGGGCCATGCCTAGCCTAAATGTATCCATCCACACATAATGGAACTATTTTTAGATCAAATTAACCTCCTTTTCATTAACGATAAAATCTTCTTATCTTTTCATTCCTTTTGTAAGTGGTTAATTTTAGTCTCCAGTTGTTTTGCTTCAATTTCAATGCTTAGAAAAACAAGATCCCTTTGTTTGATAGATTTTTCAACACTTAGGACAACAACTTCATTTGTTCAAATCCACCTTAACTGTCATCTCTCACTTTCTTTGCCTGCACAAATTCTTACCAAATGCAAAACCTCAATTGCGTTAGGTTTAATGGCATATATGACATCAATTGCGATATAGCAAGTTTGGTGTGGGTCAAGGTTGATTTACATATATGACAATATCATATCGGTGTTATTGCTTTTATGTGAAGTGTGCATTATGAATAGTGTGCATCAAGCCCATATAGTACGCCTAGTTTTCTTATTGATGTATTATGGTTAGAAACATCCATTGTTGTGCATTATGATAATACAAATTGCATGTCGAAGGTAAAATAACATGCATTTCATGGAGTTGTATTTGGTTTTTTTAATGGTAGTATCACACTCATTTGGTCTATTTAATGGTTGCATCATGGTTGAGTGATGTCTTAATTGTTGATCATCATTATTGTATAGATTTCACATGAACAATCTAATGAACATGTATCTTGTTCAGTTGTAAGGGCTTTGTTTGAAGGTTGCATCAAACCCCTATGGTTGAAAGATAGTGATTCTTATTCAAGATGATTTTATACCTTTTACATGTCATTAAGCTTGAATGAACATTGAGTGACATTGTTTTTTATCAAGATGATTATATTACTTTCTAATGAACATTGTAACATGACATATATTTCATTAAGTTGTATCCATTTTTCATTAATTTTAACTTCTTTTGAAATAAAAATCAGTTGCGCACTTCATTACATGAGTTCAAAAAATAAAATAATGTCAAATGTAAATTCATTCAACAGAGCTTGAAATCATGGGTATTCTCAAATTGAGTGTTTGATAAAAATGTATTGGTAGAAATGTATGAAAATTTGGTACAATAGAAAAGGCAATGAATTGTTTGAAAAAACTCCTCAAAGAAATATAGTCTCATGGAATGTAGTGTATGTGAACCTTAATATGAATGAACTCTAACATAGATGGATTACCAATTGTAATTCATAAGTTCTATTGAAATGCAATTTTGTTAATCTATAACATACATTATCAATCATAACTTTAAACCATTATAAGATAGTTATACATTCCATTTTGATAATTCAAAGTAGAAAGACATGCACATGAGGAACAAATTAGACTAAGTATCAATTCTTATATATCAAAATATAGAATAATTGTGTTTGTGCATATACAAATTTGGCATATGCCTACTTAGAACAAGTTTTACAAAATGTGGCATATATGCCATCTCAGGATCTATCAAACCCTAAGTACATATCAATCTATATCATATCCTAATCCTGTGTTGGACCACCAAAATTGAGCCTCCTCGAATAATTTAGTTGCTCTAAAGTCTCCTACACAATAACAATTCAAACCACAAAATAGATTATGTGAATGGTTGACAAGATAGACTAGTAAATAAAAACTTATATACTATCATTTATAAATTATGAATTTAACATCAAAATTAGTATACATGTACTATTATTATATCAATAATGCAATTCTTGATTACCTCGAGTCTTGCTTTCTTTTCTGTAAGACGGTCTGCATATGATTGTCCCTTAAGACGATCAAGAGTCCTTGTATAAAGTAATGGTCTCACACTCATCACAGTGTTGAGTCAAGCAGAGGCCTATAGCAGATAAAATAAAAATGATACAAATTAACATGTAATTGTTGACAAATAATCATATCTACTAAACTCATATGTACTGCTATCTAAACGTAAATATCTACAATATAAAATAAACACATACTTGATGTGATGCAACAACACTAGATGGAATCATAGTGGATGGATCAGCTAAGATAGTGTCCTATATAAAAAAATGACAAGAATGTAACACAATAAAAGACACATGCACATATAATCATAATGTCGAGAATAAAAATATATATACCTATTGTGCAACTTCATCCAATGGGTTAGACCCAATCAACAAGGCTGTATAAGAACTAGGTTGCTGCATAAAAAGACAAGATTGCATTAGACTATCAATATATGTAGTACATATATTTAAACACAATAGATTTCAAAAATTAACATTTAAAATAAAAATTTAAATAATACTGTATATTGATTCTCTAGGGAAAATGAAATGGTAGTATGCATAGCCTCCTGCACTTGTGACATTTGCTCCTCTGTCAACAACTATTAAATATTCTAGCACATAAACATATATTAGTACAAATATCTCTCATAAAATATGAAAGAATTACTTTAAGTCTTATCGGTCCTCCCATATCGTCCCTGGTAGTCAATGTCTCTCCTGCAAATGGTCCACTTCATGCTTTATCAACTCCTACATCTGACATATCATGAACCTCATAGTCAGATGTGTCTATGGTAGCCTCTGTGGACAGTCAAAGAGGACCCAAACATAAATTGTTGCATGTCATGCAATAATGAGGCACACAAATATGTCTTGAAGAGGACGATGTACCAGTGGGAGTTGATGCAACAGATGCATCACCATCATGTTGGGATGTATCAGGTGCAACACCATCATGATGGGATGTATCGTCAAATGGTTGCGCAACATGATGGCTCTGTGTGACCAAATGATCACTCAATGAATGCAAGGCATAAATGCTCAAAGTCCCCGCATCTACAACAATCTTAGGGTAAGGTAGTGGAGTTGGGTGAGCAATAGGCGAAGGATGATGAATTGGGGTGACTCAACGTGCTCTAGGTCTATCTTGTGGCATCCCTCTACCAACACCCTGGAAATCTCGCATGTCAAAGTATTGACATGTTTCCCTAGCACAAACTCAACATATAATTTTTGGAGAAAATATTGAGGGACATCAAGATTGTTGTTGGGTGGTTTATCAAAAACCATCCACCAACTTCTCCAGAAATTATCTAATATGCCTCTATGGTTGCACCATTTAATTGAAAAGTTTGGTTTCCACGCATTAACAGGCTATCTTGTTTTGTGATCGATGAATAACTGGGTTAATTGGGCTTTGTCAATATCAAGTGTGCTCACCTCATCATACGATAACCCATCGGCGTAAAATTGCCTTTGTTCCTCTCACCACTATGCAAATCTATTATGCTGAATTGTCAAAGTTTTAACATTTGAAATGATTGTTTCCAAAGTGGTTTTCATGTATGATAGCTCAATGAGTGTCTCATAGATTTGACATAGATTTTTCAATTGATCTAAATTTCTATGAATAGATTCATGTATTGTTGGCACATTTTGGTTTGGAAACAATGATCGCGATGAAGGAGGATTTGGAGGGTTTTCATCTTGTGCGGGGTTAGGGTTTTCATGTTGATCCATTTTAAGCCTATTAATTGATTAAAAAATTCAAAAATAATGATGATTTTAATGCAATAAAAAACCTATCAAATTTACCCTATTTTTGACTAAAATTAAAAAAATAATGCTAAAAGAATATAAATTGAATAAAAACATAAAAATCCAAACATCTTTGAAATTTGATTGATTTTGAGCAAAATGATTCCCTGCGAACGGATATCCGAGTTGGCTAGTAAAATAACGTGCACACAATGAGCTAAATATGAGCTCTCGGGTTTCTCTTTTTTAATTTATAACACAGGAAATAGATATTCATTTCCTATTTTATACTTTTTTTAATATATGGTTGGGTCCGAGACCCTACCATATATTAATTGTTAACCTTTTTTTTTAAATGTATAATATAAATATATAATATATATTATATATTATATTATAATATAATATACATTATATTATGTATAATATATATTATATTATAATATAATATATATTATAAATATATATATATTATAATATAATACAATATAATATAATATAATAATAAAATATAAATATAATATTATAATATAATAATATAATATAATATAATACTATTATATAATATTATATTATATTATTATATTATATTATTATAATATATATTATATTATATTATATAATCATACAATATAATGAATTTAATATTATATTTAATACATAATTTTTTTTGATACACAAGTTTTGATTTATATATTAAATAGGGAAAATGAAAATCATTTGCAAACATAGGTATTGATACCACCATTAAATACCAGTAAATCCCAACCCAACCGCCTGCACCAAAAAACCACCCCAAAGACAAGCCAAAACAAGAAACCCGACCACCCAACCACCAAAGCCAACAACAAACCCAAAAAACCATGAGGGTTCAGCTCCAACCAAAGACAATCATACCTCGTGCACCCAAAAATTCTCAAAACGGCCATAAACAAGTCAAATCAACAAACCTCACATAGAGAAAACGCCATTAAACCCGAGATAAGAAACCCAACTAACTTCTAGCATCACCATCCACAGGAAATAAAATTCACAAAAAAATGTTTAAAGTAGAAAATTCTTCAAATACCTTTACCCACTCGACGCCACTCGCCGCCAACAGGCTAAAGAATTTCTTGAAGTAATCGATAGCCACCGCCGCCACCAGATAATGAGATAGTGATAGAGAGATGAAATAAGAAATATGGAGAGATAGAGGTATATCTAGGCAAAGAGATATAGATATATATGTCTAGGGGGAGAGAGAGAGAAAGAGAGCGTGGGGAAAGATACAAAGAGGTAGAGGGAAAGATAAAAATAGAGAGAGATAGGATACAGATGAAGAGATAGAGAGATATAGATGAAGAGGGGGAGGGAGATATAGAGAGAGATATATGGTGAGATAGAGAGATAGAGATATAAGGAGATATAGAGAAGGGGAGAGGAATAGAATGACAGAGAGATGAATGAACTGATAAGTAGAGATAGAAAAATATCTAAATGGAGAGAGGGAGGGAGAAAGAGGGGAGACAAAGGGGTGGAGAAAGAGGGAGAGATATTTATGGGAAGAGAAAGGGAGAAAGAGGTAGAGATAGATAGATAGATAAGATATAGGGAGGAAGAGAGGGAGAGAGAAATGGAAAGTGATAGAAAGAGGGATGGAGATAAAAGGAGAGAGATAGGTAGAGGGGGAGAGAGAGATAGAGAAGAGGTGGAGAGATAGGTAGAGGAGGGAGAGAGATAGGTAGAGAGGGAGAGAGAGAGAAAAAGAGGGGGGAGAGAAGGAGAAATAGCTTAATATATAGAGGGAAAGAGAAAGAGGGAGAGAGGGAGAGAGGGAGAGAGGTAGAGATAATGAGACCTAGATAGAGAGGGAAAGGGAGAGATAGAAGGGGAAATAGTGAGAGAGAAAGAAGGTGACAAAGAGAAGTGATAGAGAGATGGAGAGAGAAATAGAGAAGGGGGAAGATAGAGATAGGGAGGGAGAAACAAGGACTGTGTGTGTGTATGAGTGAGAGAGATATGGAGAGAGAGAGAGAGAGGTAGAAACATATATATATAAATAGATAGAGGGTTAGGGAGGGAGAGAAGTAGAGAGGAGAGAGGAAAAGTAGAGAGATATATAAAATGGATTGATAGGGAGAGAGGGAGAGGTAGGGAGAGATAGGGATAGAAAGAGGGAGGAGTAGTGATAAAAAAGGAGAGATAGAGAGACAACAATTACACCTTGTTGTGCATTGTGTATGCCAAATAGGTGTGGTAGGTAAATTAGGAAAATATTTGGTCTCAATTACCAACAAGCTCATGTTACATTTGCAATAGGAAGAGAGGGAGAGATAGGGATATAAAGAGGGAGAGATAGAGGGGGGAAGAGCACAAGAGAGAGAGCGAGGGATAAGGAGAGGGATATGGAGAAGGAGAGGGATATGGATAGGAGTGAAAGAGATAAGGAGAGAGAGAGAGAGAGAGAGAGAGAGAGAGAGAGAGAGAGAGAGAGAGAGAGGGATATATAGAGATGTAAGAGATAAATATATAGAGAGGGAGAGAGAGGGATAGAATGAGGGGGAGAGAGGGGAGAGAATGAGAGAGGGGTAGATAGAAAGATAAAGATAACGAGAAAGTGATATATAAAGAGAGGTAGAGAGGGATAGATATAGGGCTAGAGAGAGATGGAGAGGTAACAAGATAGAAATAGAGGGAGAGACAAAATAATAAATATGGAGAGATAGAGATAGAGAGGCAAGGAGATATAGATATAGAGGTCTAGGAAGAGGGAGAAGGAGATAGAGAGGCAAAGAGATATAGATATAGAGGTCTAGGAAGAGGGAGAAGGAGATAGAGAGGTAGACATATATGGATGGATAGAGAGAGGAAGGGTAAAGCATATGAGGTGGATGAAATTCATGTGCATGCTAAAATTTCTAAAGTAGAAGGATTATGCATTGGCTCTTCTATATTTCCTATTGATATATCATGACCCTCTTCATCTCTTGAAGTCATGGCTTCAATTAAAAAAATTATTGCTAACAAAACCAATGAAATGAACAAAGAGATTATTATGTGTCATAATATTTTCAATTGATTCTTCATTGAGATAAACAAAATAAATTGAAACACTATTTAATAAATGAAATGAAAAGATTGATGTTTCAGAAAAGAACTTTATTGAACAGTCTAATGAACATGTATCTTGTTCAGTTGTAATATATATCAAAATGTAGAATAATTGTGTTTGTGCATATACAAATTTGGCATATGCCTACTTAGAACAAGTTTTACAAAATGTGGCATATATGCCATCTCAAGATCTATCAAACCCTAAGTACATATCAATCTATATCATATCCTAATCCTATGTTGGACCACCAAAATTGAGCCTCCTCGAAGAAGTTAGTTGCTCTGAAGTTTCCTGCACAATAACAATTCAAACCACAAATTATATTAATTATGTGAATGGTTGACAAGATACACTAGTAAATAAAAACTTATATACTATCATTTATAAATTATGAATTTAACATCAAAATCAGTATACATCTACTATTATTATATCAATAATGCAATTCTTGTTTACCTCAAGTCTTTCTCTCTTTTCTACAAGGCAGTTTGCATATGATTGTCCCTTAGGACAATCGAGAGTCCTCGCATAAAGTAATGGTCTCACACTCATCACATTGTCGAGTCGAGCAGAGGACTATAGCAGATAAAATAAAAATGATACAAATTAACATGTAATTGTTGACAAATAATCATATCTACTAAACACATATGTATTGCTATCTAAACGTAAATATATGCAATATAAAATAAACACATACCTAATGTGATGCAATGACACTAGATGGGCTCATAGTGGATGAATCAGCTAAGATAGTTTCCTATATAAAAAATGACAAGAATGTAACACAATTTAAATACACATGCACATATAATCATAATGTCGAGAATAAATATATATATATATATATACCTATTGTGCAACTTCATCCAATGGAAAGACAAGATTACATTAGAATATAAATATATGTAGTACATGTATTTAAACACAATAGATTTCAAAAATTAGCATCTAAAATAACAATTTAAATAATACCGTATACTAATTCTCTAGGGAAAATAAAATGGCAGTATGCGTAGCCTTCTGCACTTGCAACATCTGCTCCTCTGTCAACACTATTAAAGATTCCAACACATAAACATATATTAGTACAAATATCTCTCATAAAATATGAAAGAATTTACATAAAACACACTATGAAATTACTTTAAGTCTTACCGGTCCTCCCATATTGTCCCTGGCAGTCAATGTCTCTCCTACAAATGGTCCACTTCGTGCTCTATCAACTCCTACATCCAACATATCATGAACCCCATAGTCAGATGTGTTTATGGTAGCCTCAATGGATCGTCAGAGAGGACCCAAACATAAATTGTTGCACGTCATGCAATGATGAGGCACACAAATATGTCCCAAAGAGGATAGTGTACTAGTGGAAGTTGATGTAGCAGGTGCACCACCATCATGCTGGGATGTATCAAGTGCAACACCATCGTGATGGGATGCATCATCAAATGGTTGTGCAACATGATGGCTCTATGTGACCAAATGATCACTCAATTAATGTAAGGCATAAATACTCAAAGTCCCTACATCTACAACAATCTCAGGGTAAGGTAGTGGAGTCGAGGCAGCAATAGACAGAGGAGGACGAACTAGGGTGACTCGGCATGCTCTTGGTCTATCCTGTGGCATCCCTCTACCAACACCCTGGAAATCTCACATGTCAAAGTAATTGACATGTTTCCCTCGCACAAACTCAACATATAATTTTTGGAGAAAATATTGAGGGACATCAAGATTGTTGTTGGGTGGTTTATCAAAAACTATCCACCAACATCTCCAAAAATGATCTAATATGCCTCTATGGGTGCACCATTTAATTGAAAATTTTGGTTTCCACACATTAACAGGATGTCTTATTCTGTGATCGATGAATAACTCGGCTAATTGGGCTTTGTCAATATCAAGTTCCCTCACCTCATCATGTGATAACCCATTGGCGTAAAATTGCCTTTGTTCCTCTCGCGTCTGTGCAAATCTATTGTGTTGAGTTGCCAAAGTGGTTTTCATGTCTGATAGCTTAGTGAGTGTCTCATAGATTCAACATACATTTCTCAATTGATCTAAATTTCTATGAATAGATTCATGTATTGTTGGCATGTTTTGGTTTGGAAATAACGGTCACAGTGAGGGAGGATTTGGAGGGTTTTCATCTTGTGCAGGGTTAGGGTTTTCATGTTGATCCATTTTAATCCTGTTAATTGATAAAAAAAATTCAAAATTAACAATGATTTTAATGCAATAAAAAACCTTAAAAACCTATCAAATTTACCCTATTTTTGACTAAAATTTAAAAAAAAAATGCAAAAAGAATATAAATTGAATAAAAACATAAAAATCCAAACATCTTTGAAATTTGATTGATTTTGAGCAAAATGATTTTCTACGAATAGATATCTGTGTTGGCTAGTAAAATAACGTGCACACAATGAGCTAAATATGAGCTCTCAGGTTTCTCTTTTTTAATTTATAACACAAGAAACATATATTTGTTTCCTATTTTATACTTTTTAAAATATATGGTTTGGTCTGGGATCCAACCATATATTAATTAGTGGCATTTTTTTGAAATGTATAATATAAATATATAATATATATTATATTATAATATAAACTATATTATGTATAATATATATATATATTATAATATAATATAATATTATTATATTATATTATATTATAATGTATAATATAATATTATATTATTATATAATATTAAATTAACAAACATTATAATAATGTTTTAAAAAAACGTTATTATAATGTTTTTTAATTTAATTTTCATATATTGTATATGATAAATATATTAAAAAATTATTATAATGTATAGAATAAAAAAAAGTTGTCAGGCCCAGACTCGATGGAATTAAAATTTTTGACTTAAACTAAACAAATATCTGTTTAGAAATGGATATCTGTTTCTAACGGATATTTGTTTTAGGTTGGTATTACCAAACCAAAATGGATATTGTACCCAAGCTTGCAAAAAGTCAAAGCAGAAATTTCACGTTTTTTGGGCATGTTAAAAATGCCTTTTTTTTCACATCGCCACTTTTTGGACCCCCATGATCTTGCACGGACCCCATGACTAAAAATCCTTTGAATCAAGAAGATAATCAGTTCCATTGCCAAAAGGCTCATGTTATGTTAGCAATAGGGAGAGAGGGGGAGAGAGGGAGAGGTAGGGATAGAAAGAGGGATAGATAGAGGGGGAAAGAGCAATAGAGATAAAGAGGTAAGGTTACGGGGATAGAGAGGAAGATAGAGATATAGAGGAATAAGGATAAGAAGGAGAGGGAGAGATAAAGAGATATATAGATATTGAAGAGACAAATATATATAGAAGGAGATAATGAGAGACAGATAGATAGAAAGATAAATATAGAGCTAGGAAGTTATGTAGAGAGAGGGACAAAGAGAGGGGGAGATATAGGGCTAGAGAGATGAAGAGATAATGAGATAGAGATAGAGAGATGAAAGAAGAAATATGGAGAGATAGAGGTATAGAGGCAAATAGATATAGATATATATGTCTTTGTCTAGGGGGAGAGAGAGAGGGGGGAGAGATAGAGAGAGATATTTATGGGAAGAGAAAGAGAGATAGGAATATATGGGAAGAGAAAGAGATAGGAATATATGGGAAGAGAAAAGGAGAAAGAGGTAGAGATAGATAAGAGATAGGGAGGGAGTGAGGGAGAGAGAAATGGAGAGTGATAAAGAGAGGGATGGAGAGAAAGGAGAGAGAGAGGGGGGGAGAGAAAAAGAGGAGGGAGATAGGGAGAAATAGCTTAATATATAGAGGAAAAGAGAAAGAGGGAGAGAGGGAGAGAGGTGGAGAGAGGTGGAGATAATGCAACTTAGATAGAGAGGGAAAGGGAGAGATAGAAGGGGAAATAGTGAGAGAGAAAGAAGGTGACAAAGAGAAGTGATAGAGAGAGGGAGAGAGAGACATAGAGAAGGGGGAAGATAGAGAGATAGAGATAGGGAGGGAGAAACAAGGACTGTGTGTGTATATGAGTGAGAGAGATATGGAGAGAAAGATAGAGAGGGAGATACAATATATAAGTAGATAGAGGGTGAGGGAGGGAGAGAAGTAGAGAGGAGAGAGTAAAAGGAGAGATATAAAAAAGGGATTGATAGGGAGAGAGGGAGGGAGAGATAGGGATAGAAAGAGGGAGAGGTAGTGATAGAAAAAGGAGAGATAGAGAGACAACAATTACACCTTGTTGTGCATTGCGTATGCCAAATAGGTGTGGTAGGTAAATTAGGAAAAACTTTGGTCTCCGTTACCAACAAGCTCATGTTACATTTGCAATAGGAAGAGAGGGAGAGATAGGGATATAAAGAGGGAGAGATAGAGGGGGGAAGAGCATGAGAGAGAGCGAGGGATAAGGAGATGGAGATGGAGAAGGAGAGGGATATGGAGAGGAGTGAAAGAGATAAGGAGAGAGATGAGAGAGGGATATATAGAGATGTAAGAGATAAATATATAGAGAGGGAGAGAGAAGGAGAGAATGAGGGAGAGAGGGGGGAGAGAATGGGGGAGAGAGAGGGGAGAGAATGAGAGAATGGGAGATAGAAAGATAGAGATAGAGATAGAAAGTGATATATAAAGAGAGGAGGAGAGGGATAGATACAGGGCTAGAGAGAGATGGAGAGGTAATAAGATAGAGATAAAGGGAGAGAAAGAATAATAAATATGGAGAGATAGAGATAGAGAGGCAAAGAGATATAGATATAGAGGTCTAGGAAGAGGGAGAGGGAGATAGAGAGGGAGACATAGATGGATGGATAGAGAGAGGGAGACATGTCTAGAGATAGAGGGGAGAGAGGAAGATAGAGGTAGTGAGGAAGAGGGAGATAAATAGATAGAGAGATAGAGAGAGGTAGAGGTAGAGGTAGAGATAAAAATAGAGAGAGATAGGATATATAGAGGGAGAGATAGAGAGGAAGAGATAGAGAGACATAGCTCAGAAGGGTGAGGAAAAGATAGTGAGAGATATAGATGGTGAGATAGAGTGATAGAGTGATAGATATATAAGGAGATATAGAGAGAGGGGGAGAGGGAGAGACAAAAAAATGGAGAGAAGTAGAGATGGAAAAGTGGAGATAGAGAGGGAGAAAAAAAGAGTGAGATGTAAAGATATATGGGAAGAGAAAGAGAGAGATACATATATATGTAAGATCAATCGAGTTCAAAAAAATATAGTGGAAAATGAGTTTTTCTTAAGTGTGATCTAGGCTAAACAAATGAAAAGCATATAAATAATCATAGACTAACTTGGATCCAATAATTTTGTAAATTTAAGGTTATATGTAATTGAAACCAATAAATTTTAATTAGGGAGTTTCTCATACAAGGTCTTGTTAATGGGTTGGTAAGGGCGGTCTCCCTCATGAGGTGTTTAACTTACTAAAAGTTACATTTCATAAGTATTTGGTCAAGGGGTCCTTACCCCTCATATTATGAAGAAAATTGAGACTATAATGAGGACTAATCAAGATGGTTGTTCATTAGTGTGGAAATGAACACAATTCAACCTAGCATAAAAGGTGTGGACTTGGTACATAATGAGGTGGAGACAAGAGACCAACAAATTTTGGCCAGGAAAACTCTCTATTGTGACATGGGAGGGAATCTCAATTCAGTGGAATCCTCATTTTGTGTGATTATGCGAAAATAGACCTTTATGTTTGGCATATTCTCAAAAGGGAGTGCTTGCCAATTATATGGAGAGGTTTAATGGGTTCAAACCCATGCTTTTGGTGGAGTTCACTAGAATTGGTATTCTAGAGTAGTAGGAATATGAGAATTGAAATGAGATGTTTTCAAGGAGATTATTGCTCAAATATTTGGTTGATCGAAGGAGGAAGGGAGGTTTATATGGATTGCAAGAATAGGGAAGAAGTATGAAGCTCATTTCTTAAGGTTGAAGTTATGAGGATTCAAACAAGCTATGCAAGGTATTCTCTATCTCATTCTTGGGATGAAGTGGTGCTCGAAATCATGACGTTTGTCACACTAGACGACCACTTCTGAGCCTTTCATATGTATCATTTTACTTTTTTGAGCCATTTCCATCATAATTGTCCAAGGAATTTTCCCTTATTTTTGTTATCCTCCATGGAATACTCTATTCTTTAATTTAATAAATGAATTGGGTTCCCCCTATACCAATTTGTAACCATTTTTCTTAGCAAGCATGCTTTATCCTTGAAACCACAACTTGTTATTGCTACTTGGAGCTATTATCCTACTTCTTCTTCACTACCTTGGCATACCTACAAAAAGATATACCATTCTCACTTCTCTCTAGAAATGGTCTTTTTCTATCCTCTCAAACCTAGGTCTCCTTTTAAGGGTAGTCCTTCCTCTGTCTCTACTAGTTCTAAGGATCAAAGTAGAAGGAATTTGGTTGGTGGGGAACATAGTCAAGGAGCTAAAGTCCCTTCCAAGGAGAAGGGTAAAAGGTGATGGCAAAGGACCCTATTGTGGAGGGCAAACCATAGAGAGGGGAGAGGAGAAACACACAATATTAAGGGAAAGGGTAAAGTGTGTGAGGTGGATTACATTCATGTGCATGCTAAAAATTTTAAAGTAGAAGGATTATGCATTGGCTCTTCTAAATTTCCTATTGATGTTTCATGACCCTCTTCATCTCTTGAAGTCATGGCTTCAATTAAAAAAATTCTTGCTAACAAAACTAATGAAATGAACAAAGAGGTTATTATGTGCCATAAGATTTTCAAATGGTTCTTCATTAAGATAAACAAAATAAATTGAAAAACCTATTTAATGAATAAATAGAAAATGCAATAGAAAAATTGATAGATGAATATAGAAAAAACACCGAATGAAATGAAAAGATTGATGTTTTAGAAAAGAACCTTATTGAAACTAATGAGGGTGGTTTTATCATTAATAAATTTACCAAAATCATCTAAATGCTAGAAGAGAGACAAAAATCTATTTCCATTCTAGATCAAGCTCATGGAATGCAATGTTGGCAGAACATGCCAAAAATAGGTTTTCCAAGGTTGCTCTCAAAATCTGTGACTGTGCATGGTAGACCTTTTTGCCTGTGCTTGCTGTGTTGGGGACAACCTAAAATTTATCATTAAGATGCCATTCAAACCTGTGCCTACAAATCACAAATGAATATAGTCTTAGGAGTATTTACGCGACACTGCATTTTGATTTAGATCCTAAACATGCTACGATTGTTCTTTTTACGCCAAAGGCGTCTCTATGTGAATTGAGCGAACAAATACAATGTATCTATGACTTTCAATGCATCCATATCGATGCAAGACGATTGGGAATGCCCCGTCCATCCATTGCTCTCCCTGTTTCTTGTCATTACCGTTATTTGCAAAATTTTGACTGTTTTCTGTTGTTTTCTGCCGTCATTTTTTTCTATCGCATTTTACTCGCCCAAACTCTTCTCCTGTGTGCTCGCATTCATCAATCTCATTACCATTTGAACATCACAGGAGAAGAGTTTGGGCAAGTAAAATTCGACATAAAAAATGATGGCAAAAAAACAACAAAAAAAAAGTCAAAAATTCATTAAGTTAAAAGAACAATCTTATACTACTATTTAATTCTACCTCATTCTCAATCCTCGTCCATCCAATCTTAACCATTGAATCCATATACATGAATCAAGATCTACATTTATCATCACTTGGCAAGTATCCTAACCTACCTACCCTACCCCTTGCTCACATGTCATGTAAATCCACCTTATCTATCTCTCTCATTATATTCATGAGCCTCCCTATGTGTGTGCTCACACGTGTGAGCACACCTAGCTCTTACACCTATGACACATGTCATTCTCATGCCCCCACCTTGTGACACTTGTCACACAACTAAGCTCTCAATCCATGCCCTCACTCTCATTCAGTCCTATCCATCCATTAGACGTCACATCTTGGTCCTTGATTTTTCCTATCAAGAATCTATCAATGAAGGTCTTTGCTCCTCACTCTGTTATTTTTAGATCAATCCTAATATCAACATCATGTTGTTAGTCTGATAAGCAACCAAATTCTACCATTTATCACTCATCCAAAAGAAAAAATCAAGTGGAGCATTGAATGCACTTCAATTTGGCTCAGTTTAAGAAGGTGAATTGAGGTAAAAAGTTTGGTTTATTCTAAATATTTGTGTTATTTCCTCATTTGATTTTATTGTTCTTCATTTTGTCATGCCTGGTGATTAAACCCCATTATTTTTCTTGAGTTTTTTTAATTTTCATGCTTCAATTTCCAGAATAGTGCTAATGTATTACACTTTAGCACTTCCATCTTTAGAACAATGCTTTTGTGGTCAATTTAATTCTTTCACCTTTTCACACTTACGTACCACATATTAATGCTTTCACATTGCATATTAGTGTTTGTACTCTCTAACATATTTTTGTTTGTGTCTCATTTATCATTGCATGTTTCTAATATTTTGTGTGCTTTTGTTCTCATTTCTTATTGTTTCGTTTAATTTTTTTAGTGTCTTAACCCTCTATTTTGCAAGCAATCTAATATTTTATTGTAGGTGTTGTCATGCAACTTTGTTTAACACTTTTGACCTATAGATCTATGATTCTGATGTCTAGGTATACTTTTTATTCTACTATTTTTTTCTCAATTTTAGTTAAAGTTATGCTTTTGTTGTTCAAAACTTACATTGCTCAACGCTTGTGCTTTGTCATTTAGTGCTTGTGCTCTATTGATCTATATTGTAATTGTCTATCCCTCTTCACTTTGAAATCCCAAAATTTCACAAGTATGAAGGGAAGGGAGATCTTAGAAAACATAAATAATTCTTTATGGCATGTCAGGAAGTTGCTTACAATAATAATTACCTACTTAGGCTATTCCCACAAAGACTGGGAGGATAAGCATTGGAGTAGTTCTTATATCTTCCTAGGAGATTTGTCACCACCTTTGCTAAATTAGTAGAGAAATTTGTTAAAAAAAATCATACAACATGAAACGTGAGATCATTGATGATGGATCTATGCAATATAATATAAAGGAACGATTAAATCTTCTCTTCATTACTCTGATGTTGGAGAATCTTAGCTAGAAAATTCCCATGACTAGTTGTTGAGAAGTAACTAGTTAATATCATTATTGCTAATTTAAACTAGAAGATGGCCTTCCATTTGTTAGTGTGTTATGTAACAATATTTGATGAAATTATTGGAAAAAGAGTTTAAATAGAGAAATACCTTCTTGCTAAAGGACATGAAAATATTTTCTAAAGACAACCAATCTAATAAACCTAAATTATTCACCAAGAACAAGAATATGGTTGGAAATTAGGTGATAGAATCCAAACATATTCCAAAAATTAAAAAACCCTACCACTTTCTGAATTCCTACAAGAAATCCATAACAAGAAACCAAATGCATGTATAGTTCATTTCCTTAAGAGAACCATTAGAATTTGTCTTTCATAACCTAGTAAACATAAACATGATAATTTTTTTGAAAGTTAGACCTTTCAATGACAAAAAACCTAAGCCATATTGGTATGAAGAACATTAATATTATGAATACCATAGGGTTCAAGGATACTTGAACAATAGAGGTCTAAAACTTAAAAACTATGTTGAAGATCTAGTTGATTATGGAAAAATTGAGGTTGGACAAAAGGCATCTACATCAGCACATTTCCAAAGCATGAATAGTCACACACGTAGTCTAATCAAGGTCAAAATAGTCATGCCAACAATGTTCATACTGAAAACCTCATCCACTCACATAATACAATTATGGGACATATTGATAGCCATATTATCACCATTACAATCAAAGGCCATTCCTATGCTACTATAATAAGACACACCAAAATTTATATCCTAGGTCCTCCTCCATCTTCTCCCAAAGGATGATTTTATATAACTAAACAACTTGAGGAAAATCTAAAAAAAATATATCAATGGATCTTCTCATGACATCCATCATTCACACATATGTCCATTATAAATTTTTTGAGAATCAAGAGTCTCCAATAATATAGACCCATATGATCTCTAAGATCTCATTGGAAACTTATCTTCTAGTTGTCACCTTACCTTCACTTAATGAGATATGTGTCAAGTTGGACCATCTCACAACCTCCCTTTACACATTGAAGTCCTTATCACTAAACTCAAAGTAAATAGAAAAAAATGTCTAATGGTGAAAACCATTCTCATAGCATCTCAAAGATATTTTCACCATCAAACATGTCTTTATCTTTACTTTTATGGTCCAAAAGTGTCATAGAGAGATTTTCACTAGAGGACTCAACTTTTATTTTTATTTTTATTTTTGTGACTAAAGAGTTCTCCAAGTTCCCAATAGTATGTCATTCCATGAAGATTGACATCAAAACCATTTTTGTGATCCCCTAGTGGGATATGGTCCCTTAGTCCTATGAAATCTACAATTGCTTCATGATTTTGAAAATAGTCAAATGATGGGAGATCTCATTAGTCCTAGTCAACAAGTTCATGGTGCTTTATTTTGAGGTGGATGGTTAAAAGAGTTTTGTTGTTAAGAAATTGGTCATAAAAAGGTCATTATAGAGGCTATAAAGGGACTCTATTTTGTTATTTTCATCAACTGAGGTTGTTTTGGGAATTGTAGAAGTATCAAAAGTTTATTGGGTTCACTCATCACGAGACACATAACTTGGAACATGAACTCATTTTTTCACATGCATATGTATGGGTTCTAGGATCCCTTCTTCATGGATACCTAAGCCTTTTCCTTTGTATTTAATTATTTTCTTCATCATCTTTTCAGCAACAAGATACTCATTATTTATATTGTAACATGCCCAATGTTCTAACCATTGAACTTTACCGTGTTTTAACCCACATGTGAACAAATATAGCAATAAAAAATTCTTTCATAATTCAATAATAAGATGCACATTTGGAATAAACCCTTTCCAAACTCCCACTGCATTTCAATAATAAAAGATGCAGATTTGAAATTAATTCCATTTCAAATTTCTATTGTATTTTCATAAAGTGCATTACATAATTTCCAAGTAATGATTATCTATTACATAATCCCATGCAATGATAACATTTTTCCAATTTATAATTTCTCAATAAGAATAGAGATACATGTTTATATACATAGCTTCCATAAGCTTAATGAAATAGATATACAATCAAAATACAATGATCTAGATGTCCCCAATGTTGGTGCATAACTCCTAGATGTCCCCATTAAGTGGCGCTACATTCTAGGTGTCCCCAAACTAGCGCTACATCCTCAAATCTCGATTGCCAACCATATGAGGGAGAGCATCACTCAAGAACTTTTCCACCAATCACAGACTTACTGCGGTCCCCTGCACATCTACCCAACTAGTAAGATGGACCTACCCTTCAACGAAGAGATTGGTTTGGTAACCCCATTATCTTGGCCTTCCTGAGCATGGTGTTGTGTCCTACATATCTAGAGCTACCATACATTGGCTACAACCTACATGTATGACTTCCTTGCCTAGAGTGCAATCATGGATCACAGTGAACTGACAATGTAAACAATGGCTACTTACACTACTTTGGCCAAAGAATTCAACACCCAATACTTGAGTGCAAGTCATTTTTTCACCCACTCTTTAGCTCAATTTGGTATTGACAATTCACAAACATAACAAATTGTCCAATAAGGTTACTCCCTTTCCCATGGATTATCCCAATACCAGGAATAACCAAGTTTTAACCAACTTGACTAAATAGGCTACACCCTTTCCCATGGATTATTCCAACCCCAAGTAAAACCAATCTTTAACAAATTGACTAATTGGTTTACACCCTTTCCCATGGATTATTCCAACCCCAAGTATAACCAAGCTTTAACAAATTGACTAATTGGGTTACACCCTTTCCCATGGATTATTCCAACCTTGGGAATAACCAAGCTTTAACAAACTGACTAACTAGGTTACACCCTTTCCCATGGATTATTCCAAGCCCAGGTATAACCAAGCTAACCATACATGCACACATAATAATTCACCAACTAGGTTACTCCTTTTCCCATGGATTATCTAACCCCAGGAATAACCTAATTAGCCACCAGGGTAATCATAACATCATAACATTAAATGACTCCATTTTAAAAGGTATGATCTGATCAATAAATGACTTCAATTCAAAAGTATGATCTCAATGACTTCAATCAAAGTACAATCTCTTCAATAAACGACTTCAATCAAAAGTATAATCTCATCAATAAATGATTCCTAATTCAAGAGTATAATCAACAAACAAGTGATCATAAACAATTTTAAAACCTCTACATTCATATGACTCAAATGTTCACCACATTTTTATATAATCTAGAGGACATTAGCCTAAGAGAAGTTTGTGCTTCTACACCTACAATTCCTCTTCCCAATAGGACTTTGGGTTACCGGAATGTGAGTCCTCTTCTAGAATTCCATAAATAAGAATAGACTCTTAATCAGGAAATAAGAAAATAACATAACCCAAAAATACATTTTTCAACCCTAATATTGAATGTTGATATAACAATCAAGTATACACCCTAACCCTAGGGAAAACACTCTCTTCCTACTTCAAGGAGGTATGAGTAATCAATTAAGTATAGACTATCAACATGATTTGCATAACATCACAACCTATCAATGATTATATTTCTATCATGCCACCATTCTTGTTGTTTTACTAACCTCATTATCCACAAAGGTTTACTCATCTTCATAAGCTAACAATTTCAAGCTAGCACTCCAATGTAATATTAACTCGGGTATGCTTCACAATTTATGCAACTTAAGTAGAGTCTTAACAAACTAAGTATAGTTCATAATAACACACAACCACGCAAATTCCAATATACAATA
>VDFB02342242.1:118766-147711 GCA_007258455.2 Sequoia sempervirens
GTCTGTCGGCATCGTCTCCTTCATTTTTCTCTCCTCTCCACTCGTCCGCTCAGCTGCTACAGTGCAAGTGAGCCAGGTAATTTTTCCAAATTACCTTTTAACCCCTCCCTCCCAAAAAAGGTATTTTTTTTATCTTTTATTTACCTTTTTATTCCGCCAACTAATTCCAAACTTCCCGGGGCCGCCATTCGCAAACCGTACGTCCGATCCACTCCGTTCCAAAGGCAAACTTGCTTAATTTTTCGCCCTCTATCTAACGGTCCCCTCCATTTCCCTTTATCGAGACGTCGTCCGGGGCCCCTTCTTTCTTCCCCAACCGCCCTCTCGAGGGGGCATACCCTACCACTTCCTTCCATTTCAAACCAGACACTGGGGCATCCTCTTTCTTCTTCATCAGGCCGGGGCATCAATCCTTGACATTCAATTTTCTTCGAAACATTGTTATTCCAACAATATTTCGAAGAGGGGCAAAATGTAGATACCTAAATTTAATCACTTCCATATGATTAAATTTGTTACCATCATATTAATATTAATTTACTAAATTAATATTTACCCCTGTCTCATAATCGGAGCAAAGCATTTAATTTAATAATTCACACTTTATCGTTTACCCTTATTCCTCTCTAAATTAAATAAATACACTAATTTATTTAATTTAGTCATTCTGCCTCTTTTTGATTTAAAAATCAATTTAAAATTCCTCACTTTCTCTCTCCTTGTCACATCCTCCAACATTTGCCACTTGTCTCTAACCTTCTGTTAATTAACCTAATCCAATATTTGCACAACCTTAACCAAAATCATTAACTAAATTTAGCACCTCTTTTTGGTCAATTCTTCCATTTTTTCTTTTTGATGTTAACCCTCTCTCCTATGTGAATTTTTAATTCACATTTATTTGCTCTAGACTCCCCTCCTTTAAATGTGAATTTTTAATTCACATTCCATTCTCCCAAGGCTTCTAGAACCTTGGACTTGTCAAGCACTTCCACATGTGACCAAGTCCCACCTTTTGAGCCCACCTTATCCCCTCTCTTAGGATCATCCTATGAATGAGACTTTTAATCTTTCACACTTATTCCCCAACCATCTTCATTTTCCCATGTAGATTTTGAGGAATTCCAAAATTCCCTCAAAAGTCTCTTTTCACTCCCACTGACAAGAAATCCCTTTTTGCAAACCTCCCATCCCAAGGTGCATGTCCTTTTCCACCCCATGTACCTTTTGACAACTCCATCTCCCACCTCTTACATCCTTCTTGTCCACTCACCCACATGTCAAGATGTGTGAGGGGCTTGTGGGTTCTCAACCCACCATAGCCCTTCATCTTGGCCTTGTTGGATCAATCTTGACCCTTGAATTCTCTAGAGAATTCAAATTCTTCTATAAATACCCCCTCCTCAAGGGCATTTACACAACACTTTAGATTTGAGCACCCTTATGCTGTTATTTTGCATTCTCAATACTTTTCACTTCCATACCTACATGCTGTCCATTTGAATCCTCAAGTATTTGCAATCAACTAATCATCTTTGCTAGTCATCTTGCCTATAGAATCTTGCATTTTAGTCATTCAATCTACCATCTAAGGAGCACACAAGCTATTCAAATTGAAGGCTAATCAAGGAGAAACCAACAACAAGGAAGGTGATATTGTCCTATTTTGTTTATCTATTTCCTTTCTTATTCTAACTCTCTTTTGGCTAATCTTGAGGTGTCCTTAGTAGTTTATCATTTCATGTTTCTTAGTTAGATTCACACATTTAGAGTAGCATAAAATATCAAGGTATACAGTACTCTCTTGGAATGTGCGGGGTATGAATAGCATCCCTAGACAAAAGGCTATTCGGGATTTGATTTGGTCTCATTCTCCTAATGTGGTTATCTTACAGGAAACCAAGTTGTCTGTTGATAGTATGTTGGCAGTGGCTTCTAAGATTTGGGGTCGAGGTCAGTGCCAATGTGTTGGGGCATCTGGTAATTCTGGTGGGGTGGCTTGTTTGTGGGACCCACACAGAGTTAGACCTATTTGGTGGTTCTCTTGTAGAGGTTTGATTTCTTGTGTTGCTTCTCATCTTGAGTTAGGGGAGAGAGTTCTCTTCTCGAACTTGTATGCACCGAATGACTTTCAAGGTAAGGTGTTGTTGTGGGATCATGTGCGATATGTGAGGTCTTTGGAACCTTACCTTCCTTGGATTCTGGCTGGAGATCTTAATGTTGTCACATCTTTAGAGGAGAAGAGGGGTGGTAATGTCCGTTTGGATTCTGCTTCGACACTCTTGAAGGATAATATTGCACTCTTGAACCTGGTTGACATCAAGCCGGGTAATGGGTTATTTACCTGGAATAATAGAAGATGTGGGGAAGAGGCTATTTCTGAAAGATTAGATAGATTCCTGGTTTCCAGTTTTTGGATGGGGGATAGGTGGGTGACTAGCTCTGCGATTTTGGATGGCAGGGGTTCTGATCATTGGCCAATCAAACTTACTGTTGCATTACCCTGACATGGTATAAATCAGTCTTTTAAGTTTCAACTTATGTGGCTCAGGGATGATTCTCTTCATGACTTAGTTCTTGGATGGTGGAGTTTTGGGAAGCCGTCACATGGGACTGCTATGTACTCCTTCTCGAAGCAGCTCTAGTTTGTGAAGTATAAGTTGAAGCGTTGGAATAGGCAGCACTTTGGTAATCTCTTCCAAGAAAAGAAAAATGCTCAATCTCAGTTGGATTCAATTACTTGGCAGATTCGGGACCAAGGTTTCACATAGGAGCTTGGTTTGCTCGAAGCTGCTGCGGTGAAGGATGTGGAAGAATGGAACTTAAGGGAGGAGATTTTTTGGAAACAAAAATCCAGAATTGAGTGGCTCCAGGCTGGAGAAAGGAATACTTCCTTCTTCCACAACTCTGTGAAGGACAGAAAGCAAGGTAATGTTATCGCCTCTTTAGTGTCAGAGAATGGAGATACTTTTTCATCTTCTGCATCTATTTCTACTGAGTCTACCCGTTTCTTCTCTATGTTGTTGTCTGAGGACTCCCCTCCTGCAGAGGATGATGAAGCTCTGATCCTGGGTAGCATACCGAATTTGGTTACTAGAGAAATGAATGAATCTTTGCTTCGTCCTATCCCTTTATCTGAGCTTGAAGCAGTTGTTTTTCAGATGAAAAGAGGAAAAGCCCCAGGGCCTGATGGGTTTCCGGCTGAATTCTTTCAGGAGTTTTGGGAAGTGATTAAATTGGACCTTCTAGCAGTTGTTCAAGAATCTCTATTGAACAAACAAATGTTGAGATCTATGAATGCTACTTTTTTAACCCTCATACCAAAGAAGGTGGGGGCTAATGCTTTGGATAATTTTAGGCCCATTGCTTTGTGTAATGTGGTGTATAAAATTATTACAAAGTTGATTGCTGAGCGGCTGAAACCTTGGTTAGGCAGACTAATCTCAGAAGAACAAGGGGGTTTTGTTGCTGGTAGACAAATCTTGGATGGTGTCATTATTGCTACCGAGACCATTCATTCTATGGCGAGCTCTAAAGAGAAAGCCATGTTCATCAAGTTGGACATGGCTAAAGCTTATGATCGTGTTAAATGGGCCTTCTTGTTCAAGCTTTTGGAAGCATTTGGTTTTGTTGGTGATTGGATTGAGTGGGTCAGGAGCTATGTCACTTCATCTTCCTTCTCTGTGTTGGTTAATAGTGAACCCTCTGAGTTGTTCAAGGCTTCTAGGGGGCTTAGACAAGGAGATCCCTTGTCTCCCTATTTGTTTATTTTGCTTGTGGAAGGCCTTGGGAGGTTTATAAGATCTCGCGTAGAGTGTGGCTTGATACAAGGGTGGAACTGGGGAAATAACATTCCCTCTCAGTCTCATCTGCAGTTTGTAGATGATACTACTCTCATGGGCCATGCCAAGGTTGAGGAAGTTGTCAGATGGTGTAGCACTCCAGATTGTTACTTGGCTACTTCAGGTCAACGAATCAATGAAGGGAAGTCCTTTATTTATTTCTTTAATACTCCAAAGATTATTCAAAGGAGGATCACTGGTATTCTCAGTTTCTAGATTGGTACTCTTCCTTTTGTTTATCTTGGCATCCCGCTTGCAGTTCGCATGCTTCCTAAATTTTTTTGGAAGGGGATTTCTAACAAGTTTCAAAATCTGGTCAGTCATTGGACTTGCAGGTGGCTCTCTTCTACTGGTAGAGTGACTCTTCTAAAGTCTGTGGTACAAGCTCTACCTATATACAGATGCTTTGTCCTCTCGGCACCTTCTAGTTTTATCAAAGATTTTAAAAAATTGTCTAGGCAATTCCTTTGGATAGGCAATCTTCTTCATAGAAAGTGGAGCTTGGTTAAATGGGATGTTATCTATAGACTGAAGCAGGAAGGTGGGTTGGGGCTTTGCAGGACTGACTTGAAGGGGCAAGCTGTAGCTGCGAAACTATATTGGCAGTGGTGCTCTCAGCAAAACCAGTTGTGGGCTAAAATCCTTACCTCAAAGTATCTTGGTGAGGTCGAGAGTGTTGATGTGGCTCGCTTTAGCTTAGAAGGGAAGGGTTCTATGATTTGGTGCACTCTTAAAAGGGGTGCCAAGTTGGTAAAGCAGGGGTTGTTCTGGATTTGTAATGAGGCTAAGGAAGCTCTTTTTGGCATGATTCTTGGGATGGATATCCTCCCATTTTGGCTTCACATCCTCATTTGCAAAATTTCTGTCAACACTTCACAAATGCTGGTTTTTGTCATGTGGCTGATTTTAAAACTCATCAAACATTGGGACAGGCTACTATTTTCAAGTGGAAGGACCCAAGGGAATGGCCTCCTGATGGCACTGTTGAGGACCGTCAGGAGCTTGCTAGGATTTTTTCTAGACATGCTTGTAGTTCCCTCTCTAGGCGTGATGTGTTGGCTTGGGACTCTGATCCAAAAGGAAGATTCTCTGTTGCTTCAGGTTATGCAGTCCTTGATAAGCAATTGTTTGGGAGTACTGAGATCTCTTGGTGGAAGAAGGTTTGGAATAAGTTTTCATGGCCTAAGTGCAATTTCTTCTCTTGGTTAGTGGTGCAAGGAAAATGTCTTACCTGGGAGAATCTCTGCAAGCGTGGTTTCCAGGGACCTTCGATGTGTGTTATGTGTGCTAGACATGAAGAGTTTATTTCTCATCTTTTCTTTCAATGCTCCTTTGCGAAAGCCATTTGGCACTTTTGGTGGAATCTGTGGCATATGCCGTGTAGACATGTTTTCTCTTTGAAGGAATTCTGGGAATGTCAAGGGTCTCCTTCAGTTAGGACTTATTTTCTTTTAATTGCTTGGGTTATTGGCCCTAGTCTGATAATTTGGCATATTTGGTTGGAACGCAATCAAAGAATTTTTTTGGATAGAAAGCTGCTGATTGGTCAGCTTTGGTTGAGAATTTGGGGGGCCTTCAGGAAACTTTGACAGCTAAGTGTGATTTGTCTGTTCCTATGGATCCTGGTGATTTTGGAGTTGCTAGTGCTTTGGGGCTATCCCTAGGGGGAAAAGGAATTGTGAGGACTGTTTGCAATGGGCGCGGGAGGGAGAAGGTTAGTCAAGCTGGTCACTAGTGTCCCCCTACTCTGGGGGAGTTGAAAATTAATATTGATGGCTCTTCTAGAGGAAATCCTGGGCGTGTTGGTGTTGGTGGCATTGGTAGAGATGGCTCAGGAGTGGTGGTGTTTTTCTTCTCTATTTATAGAGGTCAGCATACTAATAACCTCATGGAGGCCACTGCCATTCTCCTGGCTTTGGAACGGGCTTGTGCTCTGGGATGGAGAAGGATTGTTTTTGAATTGTATTCTCAGGTTGTTATTGACCTTTTAAATAAGAGGCAGTTTGAGGAGGTGAATTGGTGGTTGGCGGTGGTGATCAAGCAAATTGTTGCCTTGGGCACTACCTTAGAATCTGTTGTTTTTTGTCATGTCCCTCGGGAGTGGAATAAGGTGGCTGATGGCTTGGCTAGGTGGGCTTCTAAGCAGATGGGGACTTGGAATGTGGTAGATTGGGACAACCTCCCTGAAGATTTGGCTTTGGTTCTTGAAGATTTGGTTATGGAAGATATGAGGTGCTTCTTAGGTGTATCTTAATTTGGTGTTGTTTTGGTGCTTTTGTTGGGAGGTATCTTCTCCTTTGTAATGCTTTTCTGATTCAATAAATTTTTACCCTCTTTTTTAAAAAAAAAAAAATACATAGTCTCCCTTTGAAAATAAGGTAGGATTCGTCCTCAAAGAAACGGATATCTGTTTATATTTGTTTTGTAACAACATATTGATTTTTCACAAGGCTTCAAATCCAATGTAGTTAATAATGGATATTCATTATAAATGGATTATTTTTTGCTCTATAATAAATTTATTATTGTATATATATTAAATATTATTTATTATATAATATATTTAATACATAGTCTCCCTTCGAAGTCTCCATCTCCCTCTCAGATCTTTAATATATATTTAATCATTATATAATAAAGAGAGGGAGAGGGAGAAAAACTTGGAAGGGAGAGAGGGAGAGTGAGGGAGAGGGAGAGTGGGAGAGGGAGAGGGAGAGGGAGAGGGAGAGGGAGAGGGAGATGGAGAGAGAGAGAGAGAGAGAGATTTGTGGGAGGGAGAGAGGAGAGGGAGAGAGGAAAGAGAGAGAGAGGGAGAGAGGAAAGACCCCGAGAGGGAGAGAGGGAGGTGTGTGTGTGTGTGTGTGTGTGTGTGTGTGTGTGTGTGTGTGAGAGAGAGAGAGAGAGAGAGAGATGAGAGGGAGAGTGGGAGAGGGAGAGTGGGAGAGAGGAGGAGGGGAGGGAGAGAGGGAGAGAGGGAGAGAGGGAGAGAGTGTGGCTTAGGGTTTTAGGTTTAGGAGAGAGGGAGAGAGGGAGAGAGGGTGAGAGGGAAATACTTGAGAGGAAGAGAGGGAGAGGGAAGAGAGGGAGGAGAGAGAGAGGGAGAGGGAGGGAGAGAGGGAGAGGAGAGGGAGAGTGGAGAGAGAGAGAAGAGGGAGAGAGGGAGAGAGAGAGGAGAGAGAGGGAAGGAAGAGGAAGAGAGAGGAAGAGAGGAGAGTGAGAGGGAGAGGGAGAGAGGAGAGAGAGAGAGAGGAAGAGGGAGGGAGAGGGAGAGAGGAAGAGAGGGAGAGGAATGGAATATGGTAGGGAAAGAGATAATGGAAGGAATATAATGGATATGGAAATATAGTGGAGGAATGGATGGAAGTGGGGATGGAAAGGAAACTTATGTAATGCATGTCTTGTTCCTACAAAATATGGATTGATAATTACAATGTGTAGAGTGGCACTATCAATTCAATATCATTTCAATTTAGTTTAGTTTAGTTCAGTTATGGTTCAATTATCTTCAGTTGCCTGTTAGTTATTTTGAGTTGCATGTAGTTGACTTGAGTTGCATGACTAATGACTTCAGTTGCATGATAGATAATAGGTTGATACTTTCAATTAAGTGGGGATGATCAATCATGCATGATATTTGCATGAATTGATGGAGAGATATGTTTCAGTTAACTCATATTTACTTGGACCCAGCTTGGACGTCCAAGTTGAGATCTTTCAGTTAACACCTTTGCATGAGAAGATATTTACAAGGCTCAGTTAAGTGGGGCCCATTCTTGGGCACCAACTTTGAGAAGATTCTTGCAAGATATCTTCATAACCAATGATCAATTAAGTCTTCAGTTTGGCATGCCAAAATTGAGGAAGGACTTGGTTTGACTTTGGATTTCACGGAGAAACTCCACTTGCATAATCTAGGCGTAGATATTTGTGAGGAGTTGCATGCTCTTGTTTTGATCAACTCTTTGGAGTTTACAACATTCACAATTTTCTATTAATTACAGCAAGTTGAAGAGAGTTTTATCAAAGTTTATTTGCAGGTTGTGAAGAAGGATTATTGAAGGAAAGGAAGCATATCAATCAAGGATTGATTCAGTTTTATTGCAATCTTGTTCTAAGGTTAAATAATACAAGCACTATTGATTCTAGTGGTGGATTTTTTTCCCGAAAGGGTTTCTCCATGTATATGTTGTTTCACTTCTATCTTCTTGTATCATTCTTCTACAATCTTTTGTCTCTTTCTACAATTGATAAAATGAATCTAAACAGATAATCATACACAAAGAATTTGTAACAAAGAATAATTATATTAAATCTATACTCTCATAGTTTTACAAGATTTAAAGCTACATAATTACCTCCATTTTTCTGACATTTGGTATCAAAGCTAAGGTTGGGTAGAGTTTGGGATGCCTTTCTCTTAAAATTTTGAAGGCTTTTTGGCTATAGTGAGAGATTTTACTACTATGTTATTGCATATTTTGTAAAAGAAGTGTGTTACAATGAGTTATAATTCTCATCTAGATATTGAAATATTCAATGGATCAATTTCTAAGATGTGGAAATTAAAAATGGAGAATCTCCTTGAAGAGAGAGATCAGTGGTTAGTTGTTTGTAATGAAAAAAAGCCATCTACAATGATGCAAATGAGGATTGGGCTAAGCTTGATAAGAAGGCAACAGGGACCATAAGATTATGTCTTGTTGATGTTGTTCTCTTGAATTTTTTAGATGAAACTACTGCATATAAATTGTGGAAGAGGATAGGTGATATCTATCAAACCAAAAGTCTTACTAATAAGTTGTATCTGGAAAGACAATTGTATTATTTAAAGATAAAAGATGGTGATTTTTTTTCACTTCATTTAAATGCTTTCAATTTGATTCTAATTCAATTAGCATCTGTAGATGTAAAGCTACAAGATGAAGATAAATGCATTTTGTTACTTTGTTCTTTACTAGAGTTTTGGGAAAATCTAATTGTTGATATCAGTGGTAGTGGTGTAGATCCTAATATGGACAATATAATTCCTACTCTCCTATCAAAGGATATGAGGAAGAATTCTAAAATGGGATCCAAGATGCCTTGTTTGTAAGAGGTAGGCCTAAGGAAAAGGAACCTAAGGGAGACAAGAAAGGAAAGGGTAAGTCCAATGGATGGTCTAAAAACCCTGGTAAGAGTAAGGTAAAGTGTTGGAATTGTGGGAAACCTGGACATGTAAAGAAGGATTGTAAGAACAAGAAAAAGAGTTTTGATGCTTCTATAGAGAAATCCTTGGATGACGGTAATTATGAATCGATAATTACATCCAATACTATTAGTGATGACTCTTGGCTTAGTGATTCAGATTGCTCCTATCATATGACTCCTAACAAGGAGTGGTTCACTAAGTATATTGCATATAATGGAGGGAATGTCTTCTTTGGAGATAATAGCACAACAAAGATTGTGGGCAAAGGAGAGGTAAAGTTGTGTTTTAGTGATGGTAGGGTTAATACCCTTAATGATGTTTTACATATTCCAGTACTTGCTAGAAATTTACTTTATGTATCTAAGTTCAATGATTTTGGAATGCATGTGATATTTGAAAAAAGTGGTTGCATATTGGTGAAAGGGAATATGGTGGTTGCTAAAGGATCTCGAAAAGGGACTTTGTTTAATCTTGATACCTCCAATTTGAATAAATTAGTCAATGTAACTGAAGCTAAAAATACATGTATGTTGTGGCACCATAGATTGGGCCACATTGGTGAAAAAGGTCTTAGGACCATTCTTAATAAGAAATTGGTTAATGGTATTCCTAATTATAAAATTGGAAAAAATGATTTTTGTGAGCATTGTGTTTGGAAAGCAATCTAGATCTTCATTTCCTAGTGGAACAAATAAAGCTAAAAGATTATTAGAGATTATTCATTTAGATGTTATGGGCCATGTGGATATTGACTCTGTTGGAAAATCTAGATATTATGTCACATTTATTGATGATGTATCAAGATACACTTGGATCTATTTTATGCACAATAAATCTGACATGTTCAATAAGTTTAAAGAATTTAAGGCTTTGGTTGAGAAACAATCAGATCATAAAATAAAAGTGTTAAGATCAGATAATGGTGGTGAATATTGTTCTAGGGAATTTGATGATTATTGTAAGCATGTAGGAATTATGAGATAGAAAACTACTCCATATACACCTCAACACAATGGAGTAGGAAAAAGGATGAACCGAACCTTAATGGAAAAAACTAGGAGTATGTTAAGTAGTGCTAAGCTAGATTGGTGCCTTTGGGTTGAGGTTGTAAGTAATTATTGGAAAACTACTCCATATACACCTCAACAAAATGGAGTAGCAGAAAGGATGAATTAAACCTTAATGGAAAAAACTAGGAGTATGTTAAGTAGTGCTAAGCTAGATTGGTGCCTTTGGGTTGAGGCTGTAAATACTTATTGTTATTTAATCAATATATCTCCTAGCTCATCTACTGAAGATAAAACCCCTTGTGAAATGTGGTTAGGTAGGAAACCTAGTGTTGCACATTTAAGGATCTTTGGTTGTAAGGATTTTGTTCACGTGCCTAAAGAAAAGTGGTCTAAGTTGGATCCAAAAGCACATAAATGCATATTCATAGGTTATGGTGAAAATGTAAAAGGTTACAAGCTTTGGAATCCTTTAACCCAAAAAATTTCTTTACCTAGAGATGTGATTTTCAAGGAATTTAGAGCTTATTCAGGAGAAGAATAACCAAAAGAGAAGGATACTTCTCGAACAGTGCATTTTGAGATCAAAACTGAAAAGAATGAAGATGTGCATGTTGAAGAATAATTGGATGGATTGGATGAGAAGAGTTCACAGAGTTATTCTGAGATAGATGCTCATGATGAGCATATTGAGGAAAAAGAAGAACCTTATTTAAGAAGATCCAGAATACAATGGAATCCCATTGATAGGTATAGCCCACCTAATTTATGTTGTATTTTTGTTTTGATGAGTACTAATGATGAACCTAGATCTTATAGGGAAGATTTATCTTCATATGAGAACAAGCTTTGGTCACAAGCTATGCATAAGGAAATGGCTTCCTTGGATACTTGTGACACATGGGATCTTGAGAGTTTGACCAAAGGAAGAAAGGCCATTGGTTGTAAATGGATCTATAAAAAGAAAATTCGAGTAGATGGTAATCTCAAAAGGTACAATGCTAGATTAGTAGCCAAGGGCTACTTCTAGAGAGAGTGAGCTGACTTTAATGAAATCTTCTCTCCTGTTACTAAATTAACTTCTATTAGGTTTTTTTATCTATTGCTACTGCTTATGATTTTGAGATAGAGAAAATAGATGTGAAAACTACTTTTTTGCATGGGGATCTTGATGAGGAGATTTATATGAGGCAATCTGATGGTTTTATTGAAAAGGAAAAGAGGAATTGGTTTGTAGGTTAAAGAGATCTTTATATGGATTGAAACAATCACCAAGAATGTGGTACCAGAAGTTTGATGCTTTTGCATTGAAAATTCGTTATGTTAGGAGTGAGGAAGATCATTGTGTTTACATAAAATGTATTGATGGTCAACTTTTAATTATTATCTTGTATGTTGATGACATGTTGTTTATTGGTAACAACAAGGCAATGATCAAAGAATTGAAAGCACAACTCTCTAGCACATTTGAGATGAAAGATATAGGGGGTGCAAAATATATCCTTGGTATGGAGATCATCAGAGATAGAGGTAACAAAAAGCTTTGCTTAAGTCAAAATAACTATGTTGATACTATTTTGAAATGGTTTAACATGCAGGATAGTAAACCAATTAATATTCCTTTACCAGTTGGCACGAAGTTAAGTTTAGACATGAGTCTTAAATCTAATTGTGATCATGAGGAAATGTCTAAAATTCCATATGCTAGTGCAGTTGGTAGTTTGATGTATGCAACAGTATGTACAAGACTAGATATAGCCCAAGCAATGGGAGTTCTAAGTAGGTTTATGTCTGGAACCCTGGTAAAGAACATTGGACTTATGTTAAGATGGTGTTTAGAAATTTATGAGGTGCTTTTTATTATAGTTTGGTTTATCATGGTGCTAATGATATTGATATTATGCACAGATCATTGGACATACAAGGTTTTGTTGATTTGGATTGGGAAAGAGACTTGGACAGTCAAAGGTCAACAAGTGGCTATGTGTTTACTTTGTTTGGAGCTGCGGTTAGTTGGATGAGTAAAAGGCAGCCCATGGCTACTTTTTCCACCATAGAAGAAACATACATGGCTGCTACACATGCCTCTAAAGAGGTATTTTGGTTACAGAGACTTGGGAAAGGTATTTGTTTTAATTACAATCAAATTAGACTTGAATGTGATAGTCAAAGTGTTATTTGTTTAGCCAAAAATCCTATGTATCATGCTCGTACTAAGCATGTTGATGTTCAATATCACTTTGTGTGAGAAATGGTTGAGAGTGGGAAGGTATTGATTGAGAAAGTTGAAACTTTGATCAATGTTGCAGATTATCTTACAAAACTAGTTCCTATAGGTAAGTTATCTTGGTGTAGGAAGGCCATTGGCCTTGAGTCCTATACTTGATTTATAATAATGATTCCTTGTTTAAAATAATTGCAATGTATAATTTAAAGTGGGAGAATTCTCGGAATAGGATGCCATTTAATTGAAATCCTAAACATATTTCATGTATCTCCTAAGTCCTTAGAAAGTGTTCCCCAACACTAGGATTAGAAAGAGATTAAATTAGAATGAAATGAACATGTAAATTGACATTTTTAATTATTCCTAAATGATAAGAATGTGTGGGGACGCCCAAGAAGAGCTCCTACAAAATAGGATCACATGGGATACCCACATGGAAAGTGGGACCCACCTTGTTTCAGTTAACTATTTGGAGAATTGATAACTCTTATGTAATGCATGTCTTGTTCCTACAAAATAGGGATTGATAATTATGATGTGTAGAGTGGCACTATCAGTTCAGTTCAATTATGGTTCAGTTATCTTCAGTTGCATGTTAGTTAGTTTGAGTTGCATGTAGTTGACTTGAGTTGCATGACTAATGACTTCAGTTGCATGACATATAATAGGTTGATACTTTCAGTTAAGTTAGGATGATCAATCATGCATCATATTTGCATGAATTGATGGAGAGATATGTTTTAGTTAACTCAGATTGACTTGGACCCACCTTGGGCGTCCAAGTTGAGATATTTTAGTTAACACTTTTGCATGAGAAGATTTACAAGTCTCAGTTAAGTGGGGCTCATTCTTGGGCGCCAACTTTGAGGAGATGCTTGCAATATATCTTCATAACCAACGATTAGTTAAGTCTTCAGTTTGGGGTGCCAGAATTGAGGAAGGACTTGGTTTGACTTTGGATTTCATGGAGAAACTCTACTTGCACAATCTAGGTGTAGATAATTATGAGGAGATGCATGCTCTTGTTTTGATCAACTCTTTGGAGTTTACAATGTTCACAATTGTCTATTAATTGCAGCAAGTTGAAGATAGTTTTATCAGAGTTTATTTGTAAGTTGTGAAGAAGGATTTTTGAAGGCAAGGAAGCATATCAATCAAGTATTGATACAGTGTTATTGTAATCTTATTCTAAGGTTAAATAATACAAGCACTATTGATTCTAGTGGTGGAGTTTTTTCCTGAAAGGTGTTTCTCCATGTATATGTTGTGTCACTTCTATCTTCTTGTCTCATTCTTCTACAATCTTGTGTCTCTTTCTACAATTGGTAAAATGAATCTAAATATATAATCATCCACAAAGAGTTTGTAACAAAGAACACTTATATTAAATCTACAGTTTCATAGTTTTACAAGATTTAAAGCTACATTATTACCTCCATTTTTCAACAAGAGAGAGAGGGGGAGAGAGGGGGGAGAGTGGGAGAGAGGGAGAGAGTGGGAGAGAGGGAGAGAGAGAGAGAGAGAGAGAGAGAGAGAGAGAGAGAGAGAGAGAGAGAGAGAGAGAGAGAGAGAGAGGGAGAGGGAGATACCTCGGAGAGGGAAGAGAGGGAGAGTGGGAGAGAGAGAGGGGGGGGAAGAGATCTAAGAGGAAATATAGGGGAAAGAGAGAGAGAGAGAGAGAGAGAGAGAGAGAGAGAGAGAGAGAGAGAGAGAGAGAGAGAGAGGGAAAGACCCGAGATAAAATGATGAATGAGGAGGAGAGGAGGGAGGGGGAGGGAAAGAGGAAGAGGGAATGAGGAAGAGAGGAGGGGGGAAGGAAATGGAGGAAGGAGGGAAGGAGGGGAAGGGGAGAGAGGGAGAGAGGGAGAGTGAGAGAGGGAAAGACCTGAGAGGAAGAGAGGGAGGGAGGGAGGGAGAGTGGGAGAGAGGAAGAGGAGAGGAAGAGAGGGAGGGAGAGAGAGGGGGGAGTGGGAGAGAGGGATAGAGAGAGGGGGAAAGACTTGAGAACCCTCACCTCTCTTGCAACCAACTCGGGATGTGTAAGGACTATTTCCCCATTGGAACTATTGTATTTGTAGTTGATTTTGCTAAAAAATTACACATTGCAACCACAAAATAAATTTTAATCACAATATTATAATTTTATTCAAATTTCTATTTTTGTCCACATAACATATAGGCATGCCCCTGATAGTACAGAAGAGGATAGGAAGATAATCAAGGAGTACCATTTTTACATGAGTGATGATAGATCTCATTCATCTAAGTTTGTACAATACTGTTTTGAAAACTTTTTTGAGTTCTTGTAGGAAAAAGGAATTGCAATGGGTCAACATTTGATTTAGTCAGATAACTGCACAGGGCAATTCAAGAATGCTCGCATATTTTATTGGTTAAGAAAGATGCATATAGAGAGGGGTGTACCACATATTTGGAGTTTTTTCAAAGTTGGGCATGGAAAAGGCGAGCATGATGGTGCAAGTGCATGTGTGAAGAGAGCTTTGGTTAAGGAACAAATGAAGATCATAGGTGGTGCAACATTCAATGATGCACATTCTATTATGGATTGGTGTACTATATGCACTATCACGAGGAGGGACACTTGATTCACAAGTGTGTAGGTTCTTTTGGTTGGTTGAGAAGGGCATAGTGGGAGACATACTGGAATGTCAAACAAATAGAGATTCTTCAAAGATGCATTCATTTCGAAGCTCAGATGCGAGTGCATGAACTATATGGACATGAGAGATGGCTTGTTTTTGTTAGAATTGTATTCAATGTGATTGGGATCAGTGCAAGTCAAGTGAGTGGGTAGATAAATGGATTCTGTAGTACCTAACCCCTTTATCTATAGCACAATCCTCATTAGAAAATGTAATGGAAAGTTCACTTGACTACGATCATCTTTCAGATCTTGTACAACTAGGAAATGTCTTTGTAGTTGTAGCACCATAGGGGAATGAAGAGGGATTAGACTATTGGTTGGAACGATGTGTACAAGGAAGGAAAAAGTTAACACAACTGATGACAGATGATGATGGGTTCATGTATCCTACAGGTTCAATTGTTGTTTCTCGAACTTGGTTGCATTACCATTTCATCATCGTTTAGGTTGTTTACAATAATATAGATTTGTTATTCTAAGAATATTTTCTAGTTTGCATTACCATTTCATCATCATTTAGGTTATTTAGAAGAAATATAGATTTTTTATTCTAAGTATATTTAGATGTTGATAAAAAAACTTATGATCACATGGGTTCAATTGTTTCTAGAACTTGATTGCAAACATATATGATTAGAAAGAATGGCATACCCACATTTGAAGACTATGAGAAACACAAAACCATCCTCATGTATTTGCACCTTATTTTAGCAACAAATGTTAAGCTATTGAGACATCATGCTAGACCAAAAAAAAAACTATGGACAATTAGTAGTGTTGATCATGAAGCATTACTGGAAACTCTAAAGGTAAGAGATGACCCTTCAGGCACACTTGAGTAGCAAATCATTTGTTGTATGGGATAGGTATGATATTGTTCATCACATTTTGATATTGTTTATCTACTAGGGTTCAATATTTAGGTTGTTTAGAATAATATAGATTTGCTATTCTAAGCATCTTTGCTAGTTTGCATTACCAATTCATCATCATTCAGGTTGTATAGAATAATATAGATTTGTTAGTCTAAGAATCTTTTCTATTGTGACCATATAGATTTCTCATTCGAAGTATATTGTGATGTTCCTGGCATAATTGATCATGGAGCTACTGTAACAATAGCCAGCTCTGATCCTTTGATAGAGGTATGCGATAGATTAGAATAATATAGATTTCTTATTCTAAGCATCTTTTCTAGTTTGCATTACCATTTCATCATCATTTAGGTTGATTAGAATAATATATATTTGTTATTCTAAGCATATTTTATATTGTGACCATATAGATTTTTCATTTGAAGTATATTGTGATGTTCTTGACACGATTGATCATGGGGCTACTACAATAATAGCCAGCTCTGATCCTTTGGCAGAGGTATGCAACAGATTAGAATAATATAGATTTTTTATTTTAAGTATCTTTTATAGTTTGCATTACCATTTCATCATCAATTAGGTTGTTTAGAATAATATATATTTGTTATTCTAAGCATCTTTTCTAGTTTGCATTACCATTTCATCATCACTTAGGTTGTTTAGAATAATATAGATTTTTTATTCTAAGCATATTTTCTATTGTATGTAGTTTAATTGCTACCTTGATGGTTTGTACAAGTGTTTGTCACTCCATAACATCAACATGCTACTGGTGTGGAAGACTGTGCCGACCATGAAGGCAACGCGTGATCTATTTCCTTCCCCTATTGGGAAATGACTATGTATTAGGGTTGTTTGTTGTATGCCTACGTGGCATTTTGTAAATCCTATATTTGATAGAAATTATTGAATGATAATATCATGCATATTGTGTATAATTTGCATGTATTCAAGTGTATACTTTACAACTTATGTGTATACTTTGTCACTTATGAGTATTCCAATGTATGTTTATGACCTACGTGTTTTCATGTGTATACTTTGTATTCATGTGTGTAGTTCATGACTTAAGTGCATTTGAGTAAATGATTCACTTTTTCACTTACTCACAAGGAACAAAATGAACCATTTTGCAATCAACTCTAAAAACTTGACACCATAGGCAAACGCCTTAGATATATCAAGAACCGAGAGAGGTTATTGTAGAGGGGCCCTACATGATCCCATAGACTCAGATGGATTGTTTCTAGGTGACACGGTTTTTGAGTAATAGCCTGTCAAAGATTGCTACCTTTTAGCACTTTGGACTCTTAAGGGAAATTGTTGGTCCAATGTAGCTCAAAGTGGTTGAGTATGTTTGTGTGTAAAAGAGGACCATTCCTAGTGTAAACGTACCCATTTGGACGTGTTAGAACAGTCTATTTGGTTGTACGAGTTGCAGAACAAAAGTTGCGCCACTTTGCAACTTTACACTGCTTGCATCTAACAACTTTTTCCTCAACTGAAAACTCATCACCATGGGAAAATGCCTCCAAGATAGCAAAAACTAAGAGATTTTATTGTAGAGGTTCCCAACACGATCTCATAGCCTCAAACAGTGAGTCTGTAAGTGTCACAGTTTTTGAGAAATAGCCCTTCAAAGATTGCTACCTTTTAGCACTTTTGACTCTTAAGGGGAATTGTCGATCCAATGTAGCTCAAAGTGGTTCAATGTGTTTAGGTGAAAAATAGGACCATTCCTAGCATAAATGTACCCATTTGAATGTGTTGGAACATTTTGTTTGGTTGTACAAGTTGCAGAACGAAAATTGCACCACTTTGCAACTTTACACTACTTGCATCTGACAACTTTTTCCTCAACTAAAAACTCGTCACCATAGGAAAACACCTTCGAGATAGCAAAAAATAAGAGATGTTACTATAGAGTCCCAACACGATCCTATAGCCTCAAACAAGAGTTTGTAAGCATCATGGTTTCCAAGAAATATCCCATCAAAGATTGCTTCCTTTTAGCACTTTGGACTCTTAAGGGAATCATCAATCCAATGTAGCTTAGAGTGATTCAACGTATTTGGGTGCAAAAGAGGACCATTCTTAGTGTAAACATACCCATCCAAATGTGTTGGAATAGTCTGCTTGGTTGTACGAGTTGTAGAATGAAAGTTGCACCACTTTGCAACTTTACACTGCTTGCATTTGACAACTTTTTCCTCAACTGAAAACTTGTCACCAGGAGAAAATGCCTCTGAGATAACAAAAACCAAGAGAATTTATTAAAGAAGGTCCCAACACAATCTTGTAGCCTCAAACACAGAGTCTGCAAGCATCACAATTTCTAGGTAATAGCCTGCCAAAGATTGCTACCTTTTTGCACTTTGGACTCTTAAGGGAAATCACCGATCCAATGTAGCTCATAGTGATTCCATGTGTTTGGATGAAAAAGAGGACCATTCCTAGTGTAAACGTACCCATATAGACATGTTGGAATAGTATGTTTGGTTGTACGAGTTGCAGAATGAAAGTTGCACCACTTTGCAACTTTACACTACTTGCATCTAACAACTTTTTTCTCAATCGAAAAACTCGTCACCATGAGAAAGCGCCTCCAAGACAACAAAAAACAAAGAGAGTTTATTGTAGAGGGTCTCAACATGATCCCATAGCCTCAAATAAATATTTTTTAAGCGTCACAATCTTTGAGTAATAGCTCATCAAATATTGCTACCTTTTTCCACTTTGGACTTCTGAGGGATATTGTCGGTCCAATGTAGCTTTAACTATTTTAGCATGTTTAGGTTTGAAATAGTGCCATGCCTAGCCTAAATGTATCCATTCACACATAATGGAACTATTTTTAGATCAAATTAACCTCCTTTTCATTAACGATAAAATCTTCTTATTATCTTTTCATTCCTTTTGTAAGTGGTTAATTTTAGTCTCCAGTTGTTTTGCTTCAATTTCAACGCTTAGAAAAACAAGATCCCTTTGTTTGATAGAGTTTTCAACACTTAGTACAACAACTTCATTTGTTCAAATCCACCTTAACCATCATCTCTCACTTTCTTTGCTTGCACAAATTCTTAACTAATGCAAAACCTCAATTTCGTTAGGTTTAATGGCATATATGACATCAATTGCGATATAGCAAGTTTGGTGTGGGTCAAGGTTGATTGACATATATGACAATATCATATCGGTGTTATTTCTTTTATGTGAAGTGTGCATTATGACTAGTGTGCATCAAGCCCATATAGTACGCCTAGTTTTCTTATTGATGTATTATGGTTAGAAACATCCATTGTTGTGCATTATGATAATACAAATTGCATGTCGAAGGTAAAATAGCATGCATTTCATGGAGTTGTATTTGGTTTTTTTAATGGTAGTATCACACTCATTTGGTCTATTTAATGGTTGCATCATGGTTGAGTGATGTCTTAATTGTTGATCATCATTATTGTATAGATTTCACATGAACAATCTAATGAACATGTATCTTGTTCAATTGTAAGGGATTTGTTTGAAGGTTGCATCAAACCCCTATGGTTGAAAGATAGTGATTATTATTCAAGATGATTTTATACCTTTTACATGTCATTAATCTTGAATGAACATTGAGTGACATTGATTTTTATCAAGATGATTATATTACTTTCTAATGAACATTGTAACATGACATATATTTCATTAAGTTGTATCCATTTTTCATTAATTTTAACTTCTTTTGAAATAAAAATCAGTTGCGCACTTCATTACATGAGTTTAACAAATAAAATAACGTCAAATGTAAATTCATTCAACAAAGCTTGAAATCATGGGTATTCTCAAATTGAGTGTTTGATAAAAATGTATTGGTAGAAATGTATGAAAATTTGGTACAATAGAAAAGGCAATGAATTGTTTGAAAAAACTCCTCAAAGAAATATGGTCTCATGGAATGTAGTGTATGTGAACCTTAATATGAATGAACTCTAACATAGATGGATTACCAATTGTAATTCATAAGTTCTATTGAAATGCAATTTCGTTAATCTATAACATATATTATCAATCATAACTTTAAACCATTATAAGATAATTATACATTCCATTTTGATAATTCAAAGTAGAAAGACATGCACATGAGGAACAAATTAGACTAAATATCAATTCTTATATATCAAAATATAGAATAATTGTGTTTGTGCATATACAAATTTGGCATATGCCTACTTAGAACAAGTTTTACAAAATGTGGCATATATGCCGTCTCAAGATCTATCAAACCCTAAGTAAATATCAATCTATATCATATCCTAATCCTGTGCTGGACCACCAAAATTGAGCCTCCTCAAAGAAGTTAGTTGCTCTAAAGTCTCCTACACAATAACAATTCAAACCACAAATTAGATTATGTGAATGGTTGACAAGATAGACTAGTAAATTAAAACTTATATACTATCATTTATAAATTATGAATTTAACATCAAAATCAGTATACATGTACTATTATTATATCAATAATGCAATTCTTGATTACCTCAAGTCTTGCTCTCTTTTCTGCAAGACGGTCTGCATATGATTATCCCTTAAGATGATCAAGAGTCCTTGTATAAATTAATGTTCTCACACTCATCACAGTGTTGAGTCGAGCAGAGGCCTATAGCAGATAAAATAAAAATGATACAAATTAACATGTAATTGTTGACAAATAATCATATCTACTAAACACATATGTATTGCTATCTAAACGTAAATATCTACAATATAAAATAAACACATACCTGATGTGATGCAACAACACTAGATGGAATCATAGTGGATGGATCAGCTAAGATAGTGTCCTATATAAAAAATGACAAGAATGTAACACAATAAAATACACATGCACATATAATCATAATGTCGAGAATAAAAATATATATACCCATTGTGCAACTTCATCCAATGGGTCAGACCCAATCAACAAGGCTGTATAAGAACTAGGTTGTTGCATAAAAAGGAAAGATTACATTAGACTATCAATATGTGTAGTACATATAGTTAAACACAATAGATTTCAAAAATTAACATTTAAAATAAAAATTTAAATAATACTGTATATTTATTCTCTAGGGAAAATGAAATGGCAGTATGCATAGCCTCTTGCACTTGTGATATCTGCTCCTCTGTCAACAACTATTAAATATTATAGCACATAAACATATATTAGTACAAATATCTCTCATAAAATATGAAAGAATTACTTTAAGTCTTACCGATCCTCCCATATTGTCCCTGGCAGTCAATGTCTCTCCTGCAAATGGTCCACTTCATGCTTTATCAACTCCTACATCTGACATATCATGAACCTCATAGTCAGATGTGTCTATGGTAGCCTCGATGGACCGTCAAAGAGGACCCAAACATAAATTGTTGCATGTCATGCAATGATGAGGCACACAAATATGTCTTGAAGAGGACGATGTACCAGTGGGAGTTGATGCAACAGGTGCACCACCTTCATGTTGGGATGTATCAGGTGTAACACCATCATGATGGGATGTATCGTCAAATGGTTGCGCAACATGATGGCTCTATGTGACCAAATGATCACTCAATGAATGTAAGGCATAAATGCTCAAAGTCCCCGCATCTACAACAATCTTAGGGTAAGGTAGTGGAGTTGGGGGAGCAATAGGTGAAGGATGATGAACTGGGGTGACTCAACATGCTTTAGGTCTATCTTGTGGCATCCCTCTACCAACACCCTAGAAATCTTGCATGTCAAAGTATTGACATGTTTCCCTAGCACAAACTCAACATATAATTTTTGGAGAAAATATTGAGGGACATCAAGATTGTTGTTGGGTGGTTTATCAAAAACCATCCACCAACTTCTCTAGAAATTATCTAATATGCCTCTATGGTTGCACCATTTAATTGAAAAGTTTGGTTTCCACACATTAACAGGCTATCTTGTTCTGTGATCGATGAATAACTGGGTTAATTGGGCTTTGTCAATATCAAGTGTGCTCACCTCATCATACGATAACCCATTGGCGTAAAATTGCCTTTGTTCCTCTCGCCACTATGCAAATCTATTATGCTGAATTGTCAAATTTTTAACATTTGAAATGATTGTTTCCAAAGTGGTTTTCATGTATGATAGCTCAATGAGTGTCTCATAGATTTGACATAGATTTGTCAATTGATCTAAATTTCTATGAATAGATTCATGTATTGTTGGCACATTTTTGTTTGGAAACAACGATCGCGATGGAGGAAGATTTGGAGGGTTTTCATCTTGTGTGGGGTTAGGGTTTTCATGTTGATCCATTTTCAGCCTATTAGTTGATTAAAAAATTCAAAAATAATGATGATTTTAATGCAATAAAAAACCTATCAAATTTACCCTATTTTTGACTAAAATTAAAAAAATAATGCTAAAAGAATATAAATTGAATAAAAACATAAAAATCCAAACATCTTTGAAATTTGATTGATTTTGAGCAAAATGATTCCCTGCGAACGGATATCCGAGTTGGCTAGTAAAATAACGTGCACACAATGAGCTAAGTATGAGCTCTCGGGTTTCTCTTTTTTAATTTATAACATAGGAAAAAGATATTCATTTCCTATTTTATACTTTTTTTAATATATGGTTGGGTCCGGGACCCTACCATATATTAATTGTTGACGTTTTTTTGAAATGTATAATATAAAAATATAATATATATTATATATTATATTATAATATAATATACATTATATTATGTATAATATATATTATAAATATATATATATATATATATTATAATATAATACAATATAATATAATATAATATAATAATATAAATATAATATTATCATATAATAATATAATATAATATAATACTATTATATAATATTATATTATATCATATTATATTATTATATTATATTATATAATCATACAATATAATGAATTTAATATTATATTTAATACATAATATTTTTTTGATACACAAGTTTTGATTTATATATTAAATAGGAAAAATTACAATCATTTGCAAACATAGGTATTGATACCACCATTAAATACCAGTAAATCCCGACCCAACAGCCTACACCAAAAAACCACCCCAAATACAAGCCAAAACAAGAAACCCAACCACCCAACCACCAAAGCCAACAACAAACCCAAAAAACCATGAGGGTTCAGCTCCAACCAAAGACAATCATACCTCATGCACCCAAAAATTCTCAAAATGGCCATAAACAGGTCGAATCAACAAACCCCGCATAGAGAAAACGCCATTAAACCCAAGATAAGAAACCCAACTAACTTCTAGCATCACCATCCACAGGAAAGAAAATTCACAAAAAAATGTTTAAAGTAGAAAATTCTTCAAATACCTTTACCCACTCGACGCCACCCGCCGTCAACAGGCCGAAGAATTTCTTCAAGTAATCGATAGCCATTGCCGCCACCAGATAATGAGATAGAGATTGAGAGATGAAATAAGAAATATGGAGAGATAGAGGTATATCTAGGCAAAGAGATATAGATATATATGTCTAGGGGGAGAGAGAGAGAGAGAGGAGAGAGAGAGAGAGAGAGAGAGAGAGAGAGAGAGAGAGAGAGAGAGAGAGAGAGGGAAAGAGAGTGGGGGGAAAGATACAAAGAGGTAGAGGGAAAGATAAAAATAGAGAGATAGGATAGAGATGAAGAGATAGAGAGATATAGATGAAGAGGGGGAGGGAGATATAGAGAGAGATATATGGTGAGATAGAGAGATAGAGATATAAGGAGATATAGAGAAGGGGAGAGGGATAGAATGACAGAGAGATGAATGAACTGATAAGTAGAGATAGACAAATATCTAAATGGAGAGAGGGAGGGAGAAAGAGGGAGAGATATTTATGGGAAGAGAAAGGGAGAAAGAGGTAGAGATAGATAGATAGATAAGAGATAGGGAGGGAGAGAGGGAGAGAGAAATGGAAATTGATAGAAAGAGGGATGGAGATAAAAGGAGAGAGATAGGTAGAGGGGGAGAGAGAGATGGAGAAGAGGTGGAGAGATAGGTAGAGGAGGGAGAGAGATAGGTAGAGAGGGAGAGAGAAAAAGAGGGGGGAGAGAAGGAGAAATAGCTTAATATATAGAGGGAAAGAGAAAGAGGGGGAGAGGGAGAGAGGTAGAGAGGTAGAGATAATGAGACTTAGATAGAGAGGGAAAGGGAGAGATAGAAGTGGAAATAGTGAGAGAGAAAGGTGACAAAGAGAAGTGATAGAGAGATGGAGAGAGAAATAGAGAAGGGGGAAGATAGAGACAGGGAGGGAGAAACAAGGACTGTGTGTGTATGAGTGAGAGAGATATGGAGAGAGAGAGAGGTAGAAACATATATATAAATAGATAGAGGGTGAGGGAGGGAGAGAAGTAGATAGGAGAGAGGAAAAGTAGAGAGATATATAAAATGGATTGATAGGGAGAGAGGGAGAGGTAGGGAGAGATAGGGATAGAAAGAGAGAGAGGTAGTGATAAAAAAGGAGAGATAAAGAGACAACAATTACACCTTGTTGTGCATTGTGTATGCCAAATAGGTGTGGTAGGTAAATTAGGAAAATATTTGGTCTCAATTACCAACAAGCTCATGTTACATTTGCAATAGGAAGAGAGGGAGAGATAGAGGGGGGAAGAGCACAAGAGAGAGAGCGAGGGATAAGGAGATGGATATGGAGGAGAGGGATATGGATAGGAGTGAAAGAGATAAGGAGAAAGAGAGAGAGAGGAGAGAGGGATATATAGAGATTAAGAGATAAATATATAGATAGGGAGAGAGAGGGATAGAATGAGGGAGAGAGAGGGAGAGAATGAGAGAGGGGTAGATAGAAAGATAAAGAGAAAGAGAAAGTGATATATAAAGAGAGGAAGAGAGGGATAGATATAGGGCTAGAGAGAGATGGAGAGGTAACAAGATAGAGATAGAGGGAGAGAAAAAATAATAAATATGGAGAGATAGAGATAGAGATGCAAAGAGATATAGATATAGAGGTCTAGGAAGAGGGATAAGGAGATAGAGAGGCAAAGAGATATAGATATAGAGGTCTAGGAAGAGGGAGAAGGAGATAGAGAGGTAGACATAGATGGATGGATAGAGAGAGGAAGGGTAAAGCGTATGAGGTGGATGAAATTCATGTGCATGCTAAAATTTCTAAAGTAGAAGGATTATGCATTGGCTCTTCTATATTTCCTATTGATATTTCATGACCTTCTTCATCTCTTGAAGTCATGGCTTCAATTATTGCTAACAAAACCAATGAAATGAACAAAGAGATTATTATGTGTCATAATATTTTCAATTGATTCTTCACTGAGATAAACAAAATAAATTGAAACACTATTTAATAAATGAAATGAAAAGATTGATGTTTCAGAAAAGAACTTTATTGAATAGTCTAATGAACATGTATCTTGTTCAGTTGTAATATATATCAAAATGTAGAATAATTGTGCTTGTGCATATACAAATTTGGCATATGCCTACTTAGAACAAGTTTTACAAAATGTGGCATATATGCCATCTCAAGATCTATCAAACCCTAAGTACATATCAATCTATATCATATCCTAATCGTGTGTTGGACCACCAAAATTGAGCCTCCTCAAAGAAGTTAGTTGCTCTGAAGTTTCCTGCACAATAACAATTCAAACCACAAATTATATTAATTATGTGAATGGTTGACAAGATAGACTAGTAAATAATATATGCCATCTCAAGATCTATCAAACCCTAAGTACACATCAATCTATATCATATCCTAATCCTGTGTTGGACCACCAAAATTGAGCCTCCTCAAAGAAGTTAGTTCATCTGAAGTTTCCTACACAATAACAATTCAAACCACAAATTATATTAATTATGTGAATGGTTGACAAGATAGACTAGTAAATAAAAACTTATATACTATCATTTATAAATTATAAATTTAACATCAAAATCAGTATACATGTACTATTATTATATCAATAATGCAATTCTTGTTTACGTCAAGTCTTTCTCTCTTTTCTACAAGGTAGTTTGCATATGATTGTCCCTTAGGACGATCGAGAGTCCTCGCATAAAGTAATGGTCTCACACTCATCACATTGTCGAGTCGAGCAGAGGACTATAGCAGATAAAATAAAAATGATACAAATTAACATGTAATTGTTGACAAATAATCATATCTACTAAACACATATGTATTGCTATCTAAACGTAAATATATGCAATATAAAATAAACACATACCTGATGTGATGCAATGACACTAGATGGGCTCATAGTGGATGAATCAGCTAAGATAGTTGCCTATATAAAAAATGACAAGAATGTAACACAATTTAAATACAAATGCACATATAATCATAATGTCGAGAATAAATATATATATATATATACCTATTATGCAACTTCATCCAATGGAAAGACAAGATTACATTAGACTATCAATATATGTAGTACATGTATTTAAACACAATAGATTTCAAAAATTAGCATCTAAAATAACAATTTAAATAATAATGTATACTAATTCTCTAGGGAAAATAAAATGGCAGTATGTGTAGCCTTCTGCACTTGCGACATCTGCTCCTCTGTCAACAACTATTAAAGATTCTAGCACATAAACATATATTAGTACAAATATCTCTCATAAAATATGAAAGAATTTACATAAAACACACTATGAAATTACTTTAAGCCTTACCGGTCCTCCCCTATCATCCCTGGCAGTCAATGTCTCTCCTACAAATGGTCCACTTCGTGCTCTATCAACTCCTACATCCAACATATCATGAACCCCATAGTCGGATGTGTTTATGGTAGCCTCAATGGATCGTCAGAGAGGACCCAAACATAAATTGTTGCACGTCATGCAATTATGAGGCACACAAATATGTCCCAAAGAGGACAGTATACTAGTGGGAGTTGATGTAGCAGGTGCACCACCATCATGCTGGGATGTATCAAGTGCAACACCATCGTGATGGGATGCACCGTCAAATGGTTGTGCAACATGATGGCTCTGTGTGACCAAATGATCACTCAATTAATGTAAGGCATAAATACTCAAAGTCCCTACATCTACAACAATCTCAGGATAAGGTAGTGGAGTCGGGGCAGCAATAGACGAAGGAGGACAAACTGGGGTGACTCAAAATGCTCTTGGTCTATCCTGTGGCATCCCTCTACCAACACCCTGGAAATCTCACATGTCAAAGTAATTGACATGTTTCCCTCGCACAAACTCAACATATAATTTTTGGAGAAAATATTGAGGGACATCAAGATTGTTGTTGGGTGGTTTATCAAAAACTATCCACCAACGTCTCTAGAAATTATCTAATATGCCTCTATGGGTGCACCATTTAATTGAAAATTTTGGTTTCCACTCATTAACAGGATGTCTTATTCTATGATCGATGAATAATTGGGCTAATTGGGCTTTGTCAATATCAAGTTCCCTCACCTCATCATGTGATAACCCATTGGTGTAAAATTTCCTTTGTTCCTCTCGCGTCTGTGCAAATCTATTGTGTTGAGTTGCCAAAGTTTCAACATTAGAAATGATTGTTTCCAAAGTGGTTTTCATGTCTGATAGCTCAATGAGTGTCTCATAGATTCAACATACATTTCTCAATTGATCTAAATTTCTATGAATAGATTCATGTATTGTTGGCATGTTTTGGTTTGGAAATAACGGTCACGGTGAGGGAGGATTTGGAGGGTTTTCATCTTGTGCAGGGTTAGGGTTTTCATGTTGATCCATTTTAATCCTGTTAATTGATAAAAAAAATTCAAAATTAACAATGATTTTAATGCAATAAAAAACCTATCAAATTTACCCTATTTTTGACTAAAATTTTAAAAAAACAATGCAAAAAGAATATAAATTGAATAAAAACATAAAAATCCAAACATCTTTAAAATTTGATTGATTTTGAGCGAAATGATTTTCTACGAATATATATCTGTGTTGGCTAGTAAAATAACACGCACATAATGAGCTAACTATGAGCTCTCAGGTTTCTCTTTTTTAATTTATAACACAAGAAACAGATATTCGTGTCTTATTTTATACTTTTTAAAATGTATGGTTGGGTCCGAGATTCGACCATTTATTAATTAGCGGCATTTTTTTGAAATGTATAATATAAATATATAATATATATTATATTATAATATAAACTATATTATGTATAATATATATATATATATTATAATATAATATAATATTATTATATTATATTAGATTATAATGTATAATATAATATTATATAATATTATATTATTATATAATATTAAATTAACAAACATTATAATAATGTTTAAAAAAAACGTTATTATAATGTTTTTTAATTTAATTTTCATATATTGTATATGATAAATATATTAAAAAATTATTATAATGTATAGAATAAAAAAAGTTGTCAGGCCCAGACTCGATGAAATTAAAAATTCTGACTTAAACTAAACAAATATCTGTTTAGAAATGGATATGTGTTTCTAACGGATATTTGTTTCTAGTTGGTATTACCAAACCAAAATGGATATTGTACCCAAGCTTGCAAAAAGTCAAAGCAGAAATTTCACGTTTTTTGGGCATGTTAAAAATGCCTTTTTTTCACATCGCTACTTTTTCGACCCCCATGATCTTGCACGGACCCCATGACTAAAAATCCTTTGAATCAAGAAGATAATCAGTTCCATTACCAAAAGGCTCATGTTATGTTAGCAATAGGGAGAGAGGGGGAGAGAGGGAGAGGTAGGGATAGAAAAAGGGATAGATAGAGGGGGAAAGAGCAATAGAGATAAAGAGGTGAGGTTATGGGGATAGAGAGGAAGATAGAGATATAGATGAATAAGGATAAGAAGGAGAGGGAGAGATAAAGAGAGAGATATAGATATTGAAGAGACAAATATATATAGGAGATAATGAGAGACAGATCGATAGAAGGATAAATATAGAGATAGGAAGTTATGTAGAGAGAGGGACAAAGAGGGGGAGATATAGGGCTAGAGAGATGAGATAATGAGATAGAGATAGAGAGATGAAAGAAGAAATATGGATAGATAGAGGTATAAAGGCAAATAGATATAGATATATATGTCTCTGTCTAGGGGGAGAGAGAGAGGGGGGGAGATAGAGAGAGATATATG
>VDFB02342243.1:0-24023 GCA_007258455.2 Sequoia sempervirens
GGGGTGGACATTTAGGTGGTAAATCCTTAGTCTATAAATTTATTCATATAGGATATTATTGGCAAAAAATGGAGCAAGAATCCTTTTCCTTTTTCAAGAAATACCCTCATATCAGCAACACAGTAACCTCATTCGAGCTCTTGCACAAGAACTTCAAAATCATACCTTTCCTTGGCCATTCAAAAAATTGGGGGTTGGATATTATTAGAAAACTATCACCTCCTTCTTCTAAAGGACATACCTTCATCATTACAACTACTGATTATTTTACAAAATGGGTTGAAGCTATTCTACTTCGATCCACTGATGCTAAAGCAATTTGTAGCTTTCTTCTAAATAATATCATTTCTAGCTTTGGATTTCCTTCTACCCTTGTTTCTAACATGGGTCCTTCATTTAAGAACAAAGAGGTAAAGCAATTATTAGAAAAACTTCATATCCAAAATTGATTTTCTACACCTTATCATTCATTTATCATTTATCCTCTATCCCTCAAAATAATAAGCTCTCTTTCATTGGAATTTCTATTGTGGAGGTGGAAACACCAACATGGGGTTTGGCTGAGGCAAGCCCCTATATGGCACAACCCTTCTTCTCTCTTTGAATGTGTAGGTTTCAGATCTGAAGAAGATTGGGAGAATTTTGAAGGTTAATTAAATTCATTATTGCATTCAAACCTTACACCTTGACAACATACAAAAACTCAGATATCTCGACACTTGAAAAAGATTTGACTATGCAACGCCTAGAAAAAGAAGGCTCTGATCTAGCTCTAGAGGACTATGAAAACATATCTAAACTTGGTCAATAAGGACATGGTCACCCTAGGTGACTTAGTCCTCCATTTTCATCCCTAAATTCATACCACAGGTGCATAGGACTCTACTCATTCTATTTTCGAAGTCTGAATTTGTCTGACTTTCCATATCTACTATTTTTGCATTAGAATGGTTATTTGCATCATTATCCTAGTAAAATCATTGTGTTTCAATCCAAAATATATCCCAATTTTGGTCAAGGACAGGTTGACTCACCTTTTAGGTTGTAACTCAATCCTATATCTTGTCCAAATCCATAAAACCCTCATTACCTCAAACTCTAAATGACATGTTGTGGAAAAGCACCATTAAAATACTAGGTGAAGTCCTAGGGTTTCAATTTTCCTTCATTTTATTTTGGCGAACCCAACATGTTAACATTATAGACCTTCTAAAATATGAAGAAAATTCATCCTATATCTAGGGGTAATATTGCATTTCTTTGCATTGTTCATTTAGGCATTCATTTTTGCATCATAAAAAACATAAAAATTCAAAAAATTGCATATCCTATGGTGTTTCTCCTTGAGCATGTCTATGTCATGATCACATCGGTCACACTCCTACGTGTTGATCTAGCCTCTTCCACCAATGCCAGTGCCAGAGGGCTCAAGGAGCCATGTACCTAGTGGCTAGAGGCCCAATTTTGTATTCCATATCATTTTTGATGTGTAACATTTTTCATGTATAAATTCATATACAAATATACAGACACCACATTTTATTATAGTGGTGTGATACATGTACATGACTTTTTTTTTTCTATATATATATATATATATATTATGTGTATGTTTTTTTCATGTATGATTATGTGATGAATATATGCTTATGGATGTACGTTTAGATTAGATGCTATAATGATTAATAAACAAACATTGGATGCATGCTTAATTAAATGCAATGATGATCTAACTTCCTAACCAAAAGTGTTAATCAAACATAATGCATGGATACATAGAATAATGAATAAAACACATGCATATATAATTCCTAATTAAAAAAATTAATTACATACACATGTTTACATAATAACACAAAGTAAGAAGTGTAGCATTGTAAATTTTCACCCTTGACAATTTCACACTTTTTTTTTCTCCCCCTAAGTGATTGGACCTAATTGTACACCTAATTTCCTAAATTATGCATTCTATAGCCCATTTGGACATTTACAAAGAAAAAACATTTGGAAAACCAATGCATACATTTAATATTTCACTCCCGACACTTTGTACTTTACAAAATAGGGCCAAGACAAAGCCCTAGGTGACTTGGTCCCCCTATTTTACCTCATGTCACCTATTTTTGCTACTGGCCCAAATAGGTAGTGCTATTTATATTTTTATAAGTGAAAAGAAGGTACATTTTAACTCGGATATGTCATATTCATGTGCATAAACAAATATCAGAAGACTGCAATACTACATTGCACTATGCCAATGCATATAACATAGGAGAAAGTGCACAATCTTTTCAAAAATGTAGTCTTTATTGATAATAAAAATGTATGGTGTCCCACACAAGCCGTGGGACTAACTATTTGAACGCATATAATAGAAAAAACTATACATTCATAGATACAAAAGAGAAAGAATGCACATAAAGAGAAAGGGGACTTTCCATTGCCTGAATGACAAATCCTGGTTACTTTGTTCTGCATCATTTTCAGTCCATCATGCTTGTCCTGCTTCGAGTTGATGCTCTCCTTGCTACTCCTAGTGTTCCTTCATCTGTGAGAAGAGTGTTGTTAGTGTAATGAAGGGTCACTAGTCAAAGTATGGGCATACATTTATAAATATATAATTTGATCCTCATGTGCATTAAAATAGCCTACATACCATAGATGTCCAGGAAAACAAGAGAGTTATCAAACACATCTATCATATGCTCGATTTTATCTAACATGTTTGCTTCTTGTGCAGGTATAGGTGAAATCCTTGTTACTATTATGTTTCATCTGTTTACAACATGTGGGATAAAATGTGACTCCCACAAGGGTTGAGCCCAACATGCTGCCCTATGCTTTCATTATAGAGGGATAGTTGCATTTTTATATATAATCATTGAATCCATGTTGATAAATCTCATCAATCATGGTGATATTGACAAGGAATAGATATCATTATTAATGGGAGTCATTTCACATTAATAGTGATACTCTTTGTCAATAAAAACATGTCACAAGACTCATCTACAAGGACTTAATGAGGTCTTATTGAGTTATTCAATGAGGTCTTACTATTTTAATTCATAGGCTATCAGGTTATCAAGTCCTATCACATGCTAGTAGAGGTGACAGTGAGGAAAATTTTATGAGAATGTAGCAGTCACAGGGCCTTGCCAATGGAGGACAGAGTCAAAATAGCATGGATTCATGATATGGTCTTAGCATGACATGACATTCCTATTGAAACAAAAAATCATGTTGCCATGATAGAGATGTCATAAGGAACAACAGTCTTAAGATGTAAAGGGTTCCATGATTATGAAGACAGTTAGCATGATCAAGGAATAGTGGCACTAAGCAGTGATAAAGCCCACCTTTGTTGAAGTGATAACAAGATACAAGTTATAGCAATTGATTGATAATATTGAACAAAGGTAATAATAAGAGCATAATTTTCTTGAGTTTCCATCTAAATTAGTCAAAGAAACTAGAAAACTAGAGATGTGACAGTCTATGATCTTCAAGTGTTTCATAGAGGATTTGAAGGGAAAAGCACCATTTTCAACAAAGCAATCTTGAGAAACTAAAAGAAACAGAGATAGGTCTTATTCATCAAGAAATGATGTTAGTATCAAGCAAAAGAAGAACATTCCTTTGAAGTGGGAAATGACTCTATGAGGTATAATAACAATAGCATAGTAGAGGAACAACAAATGAGGAAAGTCCATGATAAAGATTCAAGAGTTGTAAAAGTGCAAAACATATAAGGCCTAGTCAAGTTCAATGATGGATAAATCTCAAGAATATAGTCATGACAGTTTTTAGGATGGCCCTTGTAACATGACAACAAAATGATGGAAAATGGTGTAAAAAAGAAGTGAGATATCATTATTTTCAATAGAGACAATAAAATGACCAAAAGAAAATCATAGACTCAGAATGCACTGAGACAATATGATGACTATCAAGGTAAAGAAACAGAGAAGAGATAGATCATGAGAACTAATCAAAGGAACAGTAACATATATTGTTTGACAGTAAATGCTTAGATCAACAAATTGGATATATGATGAAGGCATGAAAATAGATCACAAAGACATTCCTAAATCCTCAAAAGGTCATTGTCAAATATAATCATGATTAAGAAAGAAAAAATGTGCAATGAAAACCTTTGGAGGTTTTTATATCTTTTCTTATACAAAACATGAAAACACTAGCATCGTTTCTCTTCAAGAGCAAAGCACATAAAATATTTTTTCTTCATGCTAAGATGAACGCGTACAAAGGGTTTCATTCTAGAAAAAAAATAGAAAAAGAACCCAAGGATACATATGCCATGGCTATGAAGGAATGGAAAATGATGCATAGAGTCTTAGAACTATACCGGTACTGTGCAATGATATTGAATCATTTTTCAAATCATTTTTTACTCACAGGGAAACATTTCTTATGGAGTAGTTGACTAAGATAGCTTTTTTTTTAACTGATCACCCTCTCATGAAATCTCATTCATATTATAATCTTGTACGATTGTACCATAAAAGGTAAAATATAGAAATGCCAAAGAAATCATGAAGTCATGAGTTACACAGTAGAAAATGCACAATGTGAAGGCCACGACCTATTGTTTTTTTTTATTAAAATCTTTAGATTTTTGCATAAGAGATGCAGTAAGCATGGAAAACGTATAGGAAAGTTGAAATGTCTTCATCGTTTTCTACATAAGTGAGCTCAAAATGGCATTTTATTCATAGAAAATAAAGGAGAAATGCAAAGTTTATGTGTAAAATGACCCACCCAAATCTGGTCTTGAAAGATTTCCAGCTTAAGCCTTCATGGGAGTTTGAAATTTTTAGACAAACCCTCTATTGGCGGTGTCTTCAAGTTTTTAGAGAATACAAAATGAAGTGCTAAGTGAAAATGAAGTGAGAAGTGCTTTGAAGTTGCGTTTTGATTGCCAAGGTTTCTAAACCCTAATAGGTGCCAACTATCTCAAGGCATTTTAACTTTTTGTTTTAATCTTTTCAATGTCAACTAATACCCTTAGGTCGAACAATAATTATTTTTCCTTTGATTAAACTTTAATCACAAACTTATACCTTATGTTAGGTATGCCACATGCTTATTGTCTTGCAAGGAATTGGTCAATTTTCTCTTTTTATATGCTTTTCAAAGCATGTTTGACATTTTATTTTGCTCAATTGATAAATGTAAATACCATTTTTTAAGTGATGTTGTTATGAATCACTTAGATAATGTTATATTTATGAAAAAATGTAATGATTAATGCAAGATAGGGGGTACACATGTGATTAAAGGATATGGTCAAAGGGGGGTGTAATTGAACTTTACGTGCTTGTGCCAAGCATATAGGAGAGGTTAGAGAAGTTAACCAACATGTGCCATGAATCAAGGAGGCTATTTTGATCATTTTGAAGCATTTGGAGAGAATCTAGGGGTAGTTTTGATGCTTTTATGGTGGGTAAGTTCATTACTTGACCTTTTCAACATATTGGAGTCTTTTTTGAGAAGATTCAGTTGCTATATTCTTGGTTTTTTGGAGGCATCTAACCTAACTCAATTTCTAGATTCTTTTTTGGTGGATTTTTGGAGGGAGTTGGATATATAGTCACGTAGTTGACTCATTTGTACTTAGCTTAGATTATGCACTTTCTGATACTTAGTGACTTTTTAGTCCTTAGACAGTTTTTGGCATACTTTTGTAACTCAGTTTTGGATATGAAATACAATGAAGACCTTCGATATCATTGATTTGAAGTTTTTCCTACTTTTTCTTTGCATTATTGTGTGCGTTCAATTGATTGATCAAGTTATTTGTGAGGTAATGTCCATTTCCTTATAAATTTGTCTCAAATTTTAGCACCTTTATGCAAAAGTATGTTAATGCAAGTTGCAAACTGTGTCAAAAATGGAAATGGATTTTAGCTATGGAGTTATTTTCCTCCTAGGAGTTTGAGCATTAGGACCTCTTCGTGAAACAATTATGCAAAGTCATGTAGTAATGAGTTGTGCAAGTTTAATTTTTGTCATTGTAGTCAAGTGTTTGCAGTCTGAGTTTTATGTCCTAGTTTAGTTTGGTGTATCACCTTCTTAGTTTCATTTTCAGTCTTTCAGTTTATGCATTTTCTTTTTCCCTTTTCCTTGGAAAAATAGTAGAGTAATCTAGGTGATAACCATTTAGGAAACCATCCTTCTCCGAAGGTTCATTCTCACTACAGGTTACCCACAACCTGAGAATGTTCCCATGTGTCAATAGATTGTTGAACCTTAAGTTCGGCAGGGTGCAAATCTAGTTGATAACACCTCCAAAATTTAATATATCGAGGATACAATTTTATTATTTGAATTATAAATGTCAAATATTGACTATCAAGATTTATTTTTTGGGAAATTAGATTAATTACATATAAATACCTAGTCATTTCACCATTTAAAAACTAAGTAGAAATTATTGGAAAATTTGGTGATCAAGCAATTAGCAAACAATTCAAGAGAAATAAAGAGTAGATATATTGCAACAATTCAATATCAAAGCATCATGTCAAAGTGTATTTGAGTTTGTTCATGTTTATGCTATCATTTTGTTTGTACTAACCCTTGTATGTCTTTCAAGAAAATCAAGCCTTGAGGAGATGTGTATGACTTATGTCCTTCAAGGAAGCCATTTTTGAGTGGTGAGCTATATTTCATTTTTGATTCGTCATTCATTTATCATTTATCCCCTATCCCTCAAAAGAATAAGCTCTCTTTCATTGGCATTGCCATTGTGGAGGTAGAAACACCAACATGGGGTTTGACTGAGGCAAGCCCCTATATGGCACAACCCTTCCTCTCTCTTTGAATGTGTAGGTTTCAGATCTGAAGAAGATTGGGAGAATTTTGAAGGTCAATTAAATTCATTATTGCATTCAAACCCTACACCTTGACAACATACAAAAACTCAGATATCTCGACACCTAAAAAAGATCTGACTATGCAACACCTAGAAAAAGAAGGCTCTGATCTAGCTCTAGAGGACTATGAAAACATATCTAAACTTGGTCAATAAGGACATGGTCACCCTAGGTGACTTATTCCTCCATTTTCAGCCCTAAATTCATACCACAGGTGCATAAGACTTTACTCATTCTATTTCTAAAGTTTGAATTTGTCTGTGACTTTCTGGATCTACTATTTTTACATTAGAAAGGTTATTTGCATCATTATCCTAGTAAAATCATTATATTTCATTTCAAAATACATCCCAATTTTGGTCAAGGGAAAGTTGACTCACCTTTTAGGTTGCAATCTAGTCCTATATCTTGTCCAAATCCATCAAACCCTCGCTACCTCAAACTCTAAATGACATGTTGTGGAAAAGCTCCATTAAAATACTAGGTGAAGTCCTAGGGTTTCACTTTTCCTTCATTTCGTTTTGGTGAACTTGACATGTTAACATTATAGACCTTCTAAAATTTGAAGAAAACTCATCCTAGATCTAGGGGTAACATTGCATTTCTTTGCATTGTTCATTTAGGCATTCATTTTTGCATCATAAAAAGCATAAAAAATTAAAAAATTAGATATCATATTAAATCATAGGTTGCAGTAGGGTCACTTTCAGTCATTATAGGTTATATCTACATTCCAATTGAATTTAATAATCTGTGTTAGGTCATTTAAATTGGAAATAAAACTTGAAAGTGTTCATTGCATACATTTAGGTACTTTTACATATAGCTCGAAAAGTGAAAAAATTGCATTGTTTTATTTCAAAAAGGAATTGGCATCATCATTTTCAAATTTTGGCATATTAGAATTAGTCAACTGCTGCATCTTAGATTTAGAAATTGTATTTACAATTGTTCTTTATTACTTGAACATTTTACAAATTGTTACACACTTGCATTTTGAATTACGTAGTCATAAATTGGGAAAATTTTGGAAACATATTCACTCTCACACCTATACACACATAGAAATAGGAACCTTAAGTAGTATTATACACAATCAAAATTTTAATTTTGCAAGAATCTCTACCAAACATAGTCACCCTAGGTGACCTAGTCTAGCTAAATCTACCTCAAATTTTAGTAGTAGATTCATACCTGTTATAACTGCAAATTTGGAATCTGATTTCTAGATTTGTCTCTGTAATAGGTCTATGATTCTATTTTCAGTCCTTGTTTTTTTAACACGTATAAACAAAAATTGAAATTGGAAATTAAAGATTAATGTTGGGGAAAGTATAGTAATCTGATCATGTTAGATCTCTTTCCACAACTGCATTATATACCTACCAAGCCCTTTAGTTGTGATGAATTTGATATGTTAGATGATGCCCTTAGGGACATCATCTCACCTGAATCATCCACTAAGGCTTCTAACATTCTAAAAAATGCAATCATTGATACTCATGACAATCATGTTAGCTCTTCTCCCAATATCTCTCTTAATTATGAGGGTGTCTTGGTATAATAGAATGAAAACATTGACACATTTGTTAATATCACTTTTCCTAATATTCATTCATCTCCCAACATCTCCCCCACCTGTGAGAATTTTTTGGTGTAAGAGAATGCAACCATTGACAATCATGACAATCATAGTTGTTCTTCTCCAAATATCTCCCCTACTTGTGAAGAAGGTATCTTGGTGTTAAAGGATCCAATCATTGAGTGTCATAAGAATCTTATTTTTCTCTCTCCCAACACCTCTTCTACTTAGGAATATATTGTGACACAAGAGGATGAAATCATTGATACAATTCTTTCAAAATATAGTAAGACGGATTTCATAGATGGATATGCTAAGGTGACATTAGATACCCATCAATAGAATACCATCAAGTAGTTAGCGCAATTGAGGTTATGAACACATAATTGATAATTGGATCTCCTCTAATTAGTAGACCTCTTAAATCACCTCTCATTATAGGACCTCCTGACCTTTCTGAACATGTCTTAAACTTTGCAAAACAACTCACTAGTAAGTATGTGTCACAACAACCAAGTTATCACACAGTTGCTCACACCTATAACATTCCTCAACTTAGTGGTAAAGAATATGATCTTGTTGAGCAACTTCATAATATTCTAGCCAATATTTCCCTTTTAGACTGGATTCAAACATCACATACATACCACAGGATGCTCTAAGAGGCTTTGTAGAAGATTGATGTTCCAACTTCTGTTAAACCAAATGATGTAGCAACCTTATTTGATTGTATACAAGTGACAAAGTTGGATATTACATTCCCTCAACATGAATTTTTCTTGCTTGAGATCCAAAATAAACATGCAACTTTAATGATAAAGGTGATCATTAATAAAACTGGAGTTAGGCGTACCCTCATAGAAAATGAATCAGGTCTTAATGTTTGTAGAATTTATCTTCTAGATAAAATGGGTATGGATAAGAATCTTATAGAACCTAATGATCTTTCAACCCATGGCTTTGATAATGTTACTAAGAAACCATTAGGAGTGATCACGCTACCCATTGAGGTTGGGCCCATGGTTTTTCCTACCCTTGTCCATGTCATGATAGGACCTCTTTCATACAATCTTATACTAGGTAGACTGTGGATTCATGCTATGAAGGGAGTCCCGTCTACTCTCCATTATGAGATGAAGTATGAATATATAACAAGATATACACAGTTAAGGCGGATGAACAAAGTTATAATTCACTAGTCCAAGATGACCATAGAACTTCCAAATCTCTTAATACTTTGATTTCAACTTCAAAGGTAGAACCCATACAAGTTGATGATAATCATGATTTTGTTCCACCCACATAAAACACTTAGATGATGATTGGGGGTTGTTATGTTTTATGTAATGCCCTGTCATAATAACCTAAGGAATGTTGCAATTGTGTATAATAGTGAAATAATTTTTTTTTTTTAAAGTATTAATATTAAGTTAATTAGTTGCATACATTCACTAAGTTACGTGACGTTACACTACTTGAGTTTCCATAGGCGACTTTAGTATTTCGCATTGCATATATTTAATTAATCATAAACTTAAAAATAAACATTGCATATCATTTGAAAATTCCATTCAAGATAACATAAAGTACAAACATGTTTCTTACATTGCATTTGATAAGATATTACAATACTCATTCATCTGATGAGGTAGATCAATAATAGTTACAATTACAATTTACAAATGTTCACCTCATATACAATTGAGGATGTTTTCAAATACAAGATTTCCAATAATGCAATAAAGAAAGTACATATATATATCCAAGTACAAGCTCTCCATCCATGAAGCTCTTGTTGCCATGATCATAAACTAGAGACCCAACAGAGTAAGGTGCATGTTCCACCCAACCATGTGGTACTCGTAGATCCACCCCCCATGCTAGGAGATAGTAATATGGTTGCCTAGACATAACCTATTCACCCTAGACACAAGTACATAACTAACTGATGGTTACATTGCTTCCAGAATTAAGACAATCAAATGTACTAAGTACATAAGGTAAACTATTATTTTAGGTGGAGTGTCATCACAATGTTACAAAGGTTACCACTGGTGTGTTTCTTCCTAGGTTCCATTTAAGTTGGGTTACCACCGGTAACCTCTTGGCTCCATTTATTACCAAGCTATTGAGGAATGGAATATATTTTAAGGTAACAAGATGTCGATTTGCCATTACATGCTGTCTCATCTTATACTCAAGGCCAGACAAAGCTCAAAGAGTCCATAAAGAATAATAATCTTGTTAAATTTTAAAGGGGCTAACCTCTTGTGTTATTTAGTTATCACTGACTTACTAACTCTTTGTAAGTTACCCTGACACCACTTTGTGTGTCGGCCCTCACATAGAGCCACTCCCCTAAACATAACATAGGAATTCTAAGTTCTCTAGCTAGGGTAGACAAAGTGCACAAAATTCAACATATAATACTAGATATACCACAATGGACATCACAATCTATTCACAAAAATCAGGTGCACTACCCTAGTTTGTTCAAATACATGAAACCATAGTAAAATTTAACTCCCTTGAAGAGACTACAACTGGAAGACTTGAAATCACATAAAATAATCCCCATTTGCCCAATAAAAATTTAAAGCAACTTAAAGCAAATTCACATCTATCATTTGATTTACTAAATCCAGTCATTCAAGAACTAAAAGTATGATATTAATCAACTGATACATAATTTATCTTCCATTTAATATGAAAATCAAATCTACGATTAACCCAATTTCACAATAATGTTTAATAATGAAATTTTGTTTTCCCTACAAAATACATCTCATTATAAACTATCTATTCTTAATTGTCATATACTAATTAACATTATTTAATTCATTTAAATAAATACACTTCATAACCATATAATTACATATTTATTTAAATATATAATTATATTAAATAAACATTTTTAAATTATCCATATTGGAATTATATTCCCTCATATTTAAATCAAAAATTAAAAAGAATCTTTATATTATAATATTTATACATTACATATATAACATATATATTAAATAATATATATTATATATGTAATATATAATATATTATAATTATAATTTAAAAACAAATCTTAATAATTTAAATTATATATATATAAAACAAAACATAGGGCAGGGCTCGGCTGTCTACATAGTCGAACCCTCCATGGGAGGGCACGGCTGTGCAGGCAGCGCTAGGCGCTACCCTCACAGTCGGCTCCCTTATGGGGGGGTCGGTCGTGGGGATAGCCCACTACGGCTCCCATTTAAAACAATTTTTTTTTAAAACAATTTTTTTTTTCCATTATTCAATTTCATCCGCTATTTAACATTTCTGAAAATAAATAAATTCCGTGTGAATTTTTATAGAAGTCTGCATGCGAATTTCACAATTTTGGTAAGAAATTTCATGAATAATCTTCATATAAAATATATAAAATAAATATATATATATATATATATGTATGTATGTATACATATTTTTAACAGTAAATAAAATACCGTGACTATGTAAATACTTTCCACAGGGTTTTTCTACAGAACAAACTAAGAAATTTGTCCATTTAAACGATTATTCCTCAAAGAATTATTAACTAAAAACACAGCAGATTCACAAATAAAAATATCAAATTCTTTTCTACAGATACCCATAACAAATTTTTGACAGGAAACTTCATTTAAAATTTTTCAAGTTCTTTCCTATTTCGTTTGAGAATTTTTCTACTGTTTAAACAAAATCTTCACAAAATTCCCCGAGAAGAATACAGGAATCACAAAACTAATATTTTCTCAAACATTCTTTTTCTAAAGGAAACAAATTAAAACAAAGGAAAATACCTGTAACTTGAAAACTTGTCTGTAGAAGAAAGCCTCTGTAGCCTGTAGAATGCAATCTTCCAAGCTTCTCTAAAATACCAAATCCAAAAGAATCTAGAACCAACCACAAAGATCCTCCCACCAAAGGGATCTTCCACAAAAATATAACGAAACAGAGGAAATCACAATTTTCTTTTAAAAATAATTTTTAACAGCAAGATATTTTTTTCATTTCCCGTGAAGAAAACTGATAACCCTTCTGTATTTTTCCAGATCCCAGATATCCTCCGAGAATTTCCTTAACCAAAAAAAAAAAACAATAAATATAACTGGCACACTTGTCGAGAAGAAAAAAATATCTTTAACAACTTCTCGGCAATCTTGCCTCTCAAGATTTGCATGGATTTAATTCATTTTAAATTTTAAATTTCAATTTTCAAATTGCATATTTATTTAATAATTAAAAATGCCATTTCCACAAAAATATTTAATTTAAATAAAATCTATTCACACACAATTTAACAATATTAATTTAATTTATTTATTTATTTAATTAAATAAATTTAATCTTTACGATCAAATTACTTAACTAAACAAACTAATTAATTAATTAATTAAATGTAAAAACCTTATTTAACATTTAAAAATTAATTTAAATAACAATAAATCAAGGAATATTAGACTATCATTAAAATTGACAAGATTTTCCTGTCAAGCAATTAATCCAAACAGAAAAAGACAAAACAAGACAACCAAGGACTCCAAACTAAACTGACAATGTACTGAGACCGGGTTAAAGACTAGACTAGGATGAACCATGCTACTACCTCCCAATCAACATATCCGTTGAGTCTTGACATGCTCAAACCTGAGTAACCAGGTGGAGTCAGTGTCATGTACCTGCAATCCTGCAATCAAACCTATAACATGCATATATATATAATCCATTGTACAGGCACACCATGTGGAGAAAATCACGGACATCACAGGGCATTCGCAAGCGAGTGATGCAATTCCGTTCTCCACACCAATACACATCACATCAAACTGACGAATTAAATAACAGTTAGTCCATCATAAATATATTCATAGCAATAATCATCTGAAGGAAAACATCTACGCTATTTCAAAGCATATCAGAAATCAAATATCGCAATACCATGTATCATCATGTCACAAAGTGAATCCACTGTCGCTCAAAACCAGCGATCAAAATATCCAAACAAAGTACCATAGTCTAATAGTATGAAAACATGTAACCAGAAAACATAAGCATAAATGGAGGGGTACTACATTTTACACCATATTTTGAAGGGGAGTCTAAAATGTCACCATCAAAGTCCAAAGAACCTATACAAATTGATGATAATCCTAATTGTATGTCATATGTAACAAAATCTCAAATGATGATTGGGGTTCATTAGATTTTACACCCTCCTTTATGGGAGAGTACAAAATCTCACAATCTAAACCTAAAGATTCTTGTGTTGTATATAGTTCTACATCAACAAATCCAAAATAATCACCCATGATGGTGATGGAGGCCCTTTAACTTTCCTCCATCATCAGTGTAAGATGCCTAAATTTAAAAAACTTACAAAAGATTTGAATGATTAGGAAAAAACCAATTCTCCTTAGGAGCATGTAGAGAGGATTTTTTCATCTGAGTTGGAAGGATGTTATGGGCTTGGATACAAAATTCTTTCTAAAAATGGATATAATGCAAACATGGAACAAAAAATAAGGATCAAGTGAAGTCTATATCATAATTTTCTAAACAAGGTATAGATTTCAAACCTTCGTCCCCATCTTCATCTAATTTTTTATCATCTAATGCATGTATGAAATCTTATGGTAAGCGAGAAATATTTTCTTCACAAGAGAAAATAATGTCTCCTACTATTGAGAAAGAGCATATTTTTGAAGACTTCTCAAAGCCCACTTCATTACTCTTCATCTGAAAACATGAAATAAATTTTATAATAAAAAGTCATTTTTTGCATATCATCGAGTGCATGGTCATTCTATTCATGAATACCAGGACCTGAGAAATAAAATATAACTTAATGATTAATGTTCTCTTCCATGTGTTGATGTACCTAATCACTCTAAAAAATAATGATCTTTATCCTATGTTGTTGCTCCTCACTATGTGGCATTTGTAGCTTTATGTATTTTTTCATGGCCATTCATGGTGGTGCAATCCTAAGTGCAATCATATTTTCCATGGCAGAAAAATGATATTCTATTATGTGGTTTTCCTTGTCTCCATACTTGGGAGGAAAGGATAACTAGTTTTAAAAGTGTACATTCTTTCCTCCTTAAAATACCAACATAGTAATTATGTTGACATTTTAAGGGGTAGCATATAGTCATTTGATAAAACATCTTTCATACCAATTGTATTCAAAATCAATTACAACATCTATTTTCAATATGAATGTATGTCAATATTAATGTGTAACATTTTCTCATGTTTAAGTTAGATATTACTATGAATATTTTCTAGATCTTTGAGGTTTTTTATCTGTTAAATAATTGAAGGAAAATTATTTGTTTGAATTACAATGTACATGTGATAATTGGCACAAGAGTATCATATGATACATTGTAGGGATCACCCTCTTGAGTTTTGTAGAGCCCAAAGTGCAAAGGGAAAGCCTAGTAAGCTTTCACTTATTTGTTGGCCAATCCTCACAGTTGTTAATCATTGAATTTTGGAAAATTTATGCATAGTTGATGAGATTAAGTTTGATGGGAGATTAAAATACTTTCATTTAAGGCTTTTTATGTTTAAAAAGACTTGTTTTTATTGTTAATTGACATAACTGGCGATAGACAATAGATTAACATATTTTCTTATTTTACTTTATGTTTAACTAAATTAGCAGATATTTTGGAAGTGATAGCTTATGTTAAATGCATTTCTTTATGATGACTTTGGATGAGATGATTATGCTGCATTAATCTTTATTGTCATGATTGTTTTCCTTTTCATAAGGATTTTTAACAGGGTATCTTAAATATTGATGAGAGGATTAAACTCTCTATCTAATCCTAAGGAATGACTATGCCATAGATAGGCCCTACTGGATGATGAGTCACTCAAAATCTGAATCGACTTCTTCATAGTCAGTTGAGGAACTTTTACTTCCAGTGCCAATCTGGCGTAGTTCTGGCATAGCCTTCCACAGTCAACTTCAGTTCTATTTTTAGTTTCATTTTGTAATCCATAGATGGTCGCCTTAAGTTTTGGTAGTTAATGCCATGTTAGAAGCTAATAAGGATATTTTACAAATATCCACATTTCAGTCTTAGTTAGGAGTTAGATAATTTGCAATTAGAATTTATGTAATCAAGCAATACTTTGTTCTGCATTCTACTTTTGATCAATGAGAAAGGAAGCAAGAAGTTAATTAATTCATTGTGTTGAAGGATCTTACCTAAGGAAGAGCAGGGCCCGCTCAACCTTTGGAATGATCTTATGGTATTTTTGTGAAGTGTTGTTATTTTCTGATATTAAAATCCATAGTAGAAACTAATTTTGAATTGTTCAATCATTAAAATCATCTTCTATCTTGGTAAATGTTAAGATCAGATAATTTGTTTACAATTGCATTTCAATGTTTTAGTTATTATGGTTAAGATCAAATAGTTTGAATGTTTAGATTTGTTTATGAGAAATGCTAAATTAAACCATTAGAATTGTTGAACAAGTTTCTTTTATAAATTAGGTTTAGATACCATCTGAATCAATTAGAATTAGCGTTTGTTTGTTAGGCTTCATTAAAGAAATGTTAGGAATTTATGGAAAGATGGAGTTGAAGTCTATTCAGAATCTGTTCATGGAGATTAGTCTTTATGCTTTTTAGAATAATCGTCATTTTCCTGCAATTCATTTATGCTCTTAAATTAGCATTTACTTTCCAACAATTAAGTTATGGATTTCTTTTAAAGAAAAATAGAATTAATTTGGAATTCCGCATTTTAGATTAAGGATTAAAGTAATCATTAATTGTCTCCATGAATTGGTCTAAATCAAAGTCAATAAAGTCAAAATTAAGTCAGTAGAATTTTAAATTAGAAGTTAAAGTAGATTTAAATCTTAGGAATCAGTCACTACAGTTTAGCTCCTGAAAGCTCCTGAAGAGCCCCCAAGAGCTCCTAAAAGCTCCTGAAGTAGGAAAAACGATACCTAAAGTCATTGTTTACAGTGCAAACCCCCCCAAAAAGAATATGTGACAACTATCCTTATCACATATTGCTCTGAGACACACCCAGTTCGATAAAAGAATTAATTAAATGATGCAAGTTGTGACATCAACGACCTTGCCCATCAAAGTTTGGTTCATTAAAAACAACCAACAAATTGGCAACTCTATTAGGGACAATGCTAGTCCAATGTCTCTAGGTCAAATATGGTATAGTCAGAGTCAAATACATCCATTGTTCTTTGTTGTTTAAAGAATAATCCAAGCAAATTCTCATCATAGGTTACACCTAGTTTTTGTGAGTCAAGTTCTGGTTCAATTATCTATTTCTTGTCGGGTTATGTTCAAAGATTTATTTGAAATTACAAAATCTTCTCAAAAGTGTGATATATTTTTATTTCCCCATATAGTGGGTGGCGAATCTAAAGTCTCTTATGCTAATGCAAAGTTAAATTCTCAAAGGAGAGAGAAGAATTCTAAGAAGCAATTTGAAGCCATGAGAGGAACTAGGAACCATATGAAGAAGTATCCAGAGTAGAAGCTAGAGTCTGATCTACCAAAGAGCAAGAAGTTATCATGGATTGCGAAAAATGTTGAAGCAAGTAAGTCTACAATAAATCTTGACCATGCATCTAAATTTTTCAATGAAAATGTTCCTGAGGAAGTATTTGATTATGGTATTCCCTCAAATGAGGAAGAGAATCTTGTCACAAATGAATCCCATTTTACCATTGGTCATCTTGACTGTAATCCTTTAACCTCAAAGGAAGAAGAACTATGGAGATTATGGGATAAGGATAGTCAATCCCCATCCAAAAGGGCGACCATTGGGGGTAATTTTGTGTTCAATGATGATAACATCAACCCAAGGGGGAGATCTCGTAATAAAACCTCACATCATTCCTCTAAGAGAGAACTAATAAACCTTATTACACTCATGAACCTAGTGAGTCTGATGTTGTTCTAGAGGATGAAGATGAGATAAACAAGGATATGAAATCCTTGTAGGAAGAATATCTCAAACTCAATGAGTTGGGATTGAGACAAGCAAAGGAAAGGGAGGAGAAAATAAAGGCAAAAATTCTAGACAAAGATTCCTTAAGAAAAAGGGTTGAGAAAATGAGAGTAGTGAAGGAAGAGCCATTTCTTGAGAATCCTTCTAAATCTTTTGCTAGGGAAACCCATGATCCTCCTACAATAACCATTCCTATGGGAACCATTTTTGCAAGCACTTATACCACCTTTGTTACAACAACTAAATTTTTGAACCCCTCTACTTGTGTTAAGAAATCCCAACCAATTGACCATGGAAAGAAACCTATGGGTCAGCCTAAGAAACCCACCCCAAGTATGCATACAAATACTTCATCCAATAATACATCCACCAAAAATGTTGAAACGGAATCCATTCTATAAAATGCAACTCCTAACCCATAAGTGTTTTAGTTGTAGTTAGCCAATGAGAAATTGCAACAAGATTTGAGTAAGATGGAGATTCTTGCTGAAAATGTAGAAATAAAGAGGAAGATTGCATTCCTTAAAACTTACATGCTAGACCTAGGAGCATCTAGTTCTAGTCATACCATTCGTGATCCTAAATTATATAACACCAAATTGGATGGAAATATCCCTGCTGGTAGTGGTGGTGAAGGTTAGGGTGGTGGAGGTGGAGGAGGTAGCAAGAAAAAGAATACCCAATCTAGAGGGGGAAGTGGAGACGGTGGTAATGTTGGAGGTGAAAGTGGGAGAGGAAATTAACAATCTAGTTCTCAAGACAATAGTGAACCCCACAATGATCAAAGACATCGGTTCACCAAAAGACCAATGCAAGTGGATAGATATTGGCAATTATGCTTTGTTGGGATACCTGGCTACCCAAATTAGTTTCCTGATGATATCAGGGTTGCATTGGTTAAGTTCTTTGGGAATAATGCAAGAAGTGGTGAGGATCACTTGAAATCATTTGTTAACATCATGGATGATTTTGAGGTGGAATCTGAAGTTGTTATGATGAAATTATTTATGAAATCACTCACTAAAGATGCTAAGGAATGGTATAGGTCTTTACCAGCTGAGAGTATTGGTTCTTGGGAAGAATTTAAGAGGGTGTTTAGAGAGCAGTATGGTGATAAGACTGACTCGAGGTTCTTGCTTAATGAATTCAACAACATCTCTAAAGGTTCAAATGAGATGGTTGTTGACTTCAATACGAGATTTCAAAAGGCCATGAATATACTTCCTTCTAATCTAAGACTTAATGATAATGTGTGCCTGGTAAATTATTGCAATGCATTTGATTCAAAAATGAGTTATCTCCTACAAGATAAGAACCCTCAAAACTTGAGAGAAGCATTCAAAATGGAAATCCATTTTGAAAATAATAGAAGAGCATCAGGAAAAGTTGAGAGAAGAGATGATGTTAAGATCTTGAAGAACCCAAAAAAGAAGACAAACACTCTACAGAGAAAGGATCTTCTCTTGAGGACATGATTGATAAAGTTGCAAGTTTTATGAAAGATAACAGTTATAGACTTTCCAAGTAGGAGAAAGGGCTTACAAATGACAAGCCAAAGTTTTAGAAAAATGAAAGAGCTATGAGGTTGCAAGATCATCCTTATAACACCAATTGGAATAATGGAAAGATGATTTAGAACAATCAGAAGAACACATAAAGAAAAGTTCCACCTAATCCTTTACAAAAAAATTATGTGAACTTTGCTGATGAAACACCCTGGTGTGTAGTTTTTCAATTGTCACATGCTTCCCAAATGTGTTCAGAAGCAAAACAATTTGAAGAAGAAAAAAATGACCTTACTATTTGTGAGTCATTTCAGAAAAACAATGAGGAAGTATTTATACTTATGCATAAGTCAGATTTTTCTAATGAAGAGTGTTCTTCAGAAGAAGAGTCACATGAAGTGGATGTTGATTTCCAAAGGCAAAAATCATATTCTTTTCATCAAAAAAAAAATTCCTGATGAGGATGAAGATGTTGAGAATAATGTTTGTTCTATGGAAACAAATGAAATGAATGTTTCCTTCAAAAGACCCTCTGATGAGGAATATGAAAAATTGGCAATAGAATTGGTTGCACAAGCAATAAATACTCATAATTTGAGCTATAGAATTGTAAAATGTGACCAAGGTAAGTCGGGAAGCATGTTCATGAAAGAGAAAAATGAAAAAAAATGTGGAACTAAAACAAAGGAATTGGTCAATTTTAAAGGATAGGTCAAAGCTAAGGAGATTAAAGGACCTAAGATTTGGGCTAAGAAAGGAAATCCAATCAAGAAAAGTGATGATATTGTTTCTCCAATTGTTAAAGCAAAGAATCAAAATCCAAATGTTGAACAAGAGAAGAAATCAAAAAATAAGGTTGAGAATAAATTTGGGCAACACAAGGTCCAGATTCAAGAGAAAAGTTTAGTCCCTTATGAACTACCCAAGTATATAATCCAGTTGACATGTTTCACTTGCTTTCCCAAGTCAAGGTGATGGTTCCATTAATGGAAATGATGAGAATCGATGAGCATAAGTAGAAGGTTGTGGCCCTTATCAATGGTTCCACTAAGACCCATGATGATAAAAGGGTGTCTACTCAGTCTGAAGTGAATGGAAATTAAGTAGGTGAAGAGGTAATGGAGGGATATATTGGTGAGATCCCTCAAATTTATTTGGGTATTACTATCATAGCTTTCCCAAGCAATATTGATCCATTTTATGTAACTCTAATTGTTGATGGTAATCTTCTAAAGAATTGCACGATTGATTCAAGAGCTTTATCTGACATCATATCGATGGAGATAATGAAAGAAATGGGCTTGAAAATCAATTGTGCCTATGGAAAATTTCATGTCATGGATTCAAGAGAGATTCCAGTCATAGGAGTGATTAAGTATGTCTCATATAGACTGGCTACTTTTCCTGACAAGGAGTTTTCCATGAGCATAGTTGTGGTGTAAATCCCACCAAACTATGGTATGTTATTGGAAAGGAAGTGGAGTGCTTCCATGGTAGGAAGCATGCAGTGTGACATGTCCTTTGCCACATTCCCTATTGAGGGAAAATATATTAAGCTTGTGAGGGATCCAAGAGATCCACATATGATTGAATTTGTGGAAGAAGAGGATAGAATTCATTTTCTAGACACTGGTATTGCCAACTTCAGAGTTGAGGAGTTACAAGAAGAAGAGGAAAAACAACCTACACCTCTTGAGAAAGAAGTATCACAGTAGGCTAACAATGATGGCTTATGGAGCATGCATTTTGATGGTGCTTGCTCACAAGAAGGAGTTGGTGCAGGGTTGATACTCATTTCCCCTAGTGGTAAACTTTCAAGTTTTCATTTTCATTTCTATTTGCATGCACCAATAATATAGCTAAATATGAAGACCTACTACTAGGATTAAGCCTAGCTGAGAAACATGCAATTAAAAAATTAAGAGTTATTGGAGACTCATAGCTTGTCGTTTCCCAAGTTAGATCAAGATATGCATAAAAAAAATGGTTGAGACAATATAGAAACATTGTTTGGGACTCAATTGAGTAGTTTAATGCATTTGGTATTAACTAGTTGGATAGGATTAAGAATCGAGTGGTAGATTTTCTTGCCAATATTGCTCTTTGACCAGATGACATTAATTTTGTTGGCATTTCAAAAGTTGAAGTGTAGGTCAGACCTTCAGTTCCTGATAGTATAAAGAATTAGCAAGTTTTTAATGATGATGAGGACATTCTAAATTTTTTGCAATGTATGGATGAGTATGCAGGTCAAGAAATTGACTTTGGGGATTTTGTAGAAGTGGATGGCTAGGAAATAGTGTTTGGAAATGAGATTATTCAGTTGAAGAATAACAAAATCCCAAAGGGGTTAGTTTCTTTGGAGAGAATATTTGATGGCCCAGAAAAAAGCAACACTAATAAAACATCCACTCATAAGGAGGATTTAGAAGAAGCAAATATTGGTATAGAAAATGCTCCAAAGAAAGTCTACATTGGGAAGAAAATGAAACCTCAAGTCAAAGAAATGTTGATTGCTTTGTTGAGAAAATATAGGCATGTGTTTTCCTGGTCTTGTGATGATTTAAGGGCCTATAGGGAAGAGCTATTTCAGGATGATATTCCCTTGAAACTTGATGCCAAGCCTTTTAGGAAAAAGCAAAGGCCAATCAATCTTACACTAGCACCAAAGATGCAAGAAGAATTGGTCAACCTAAGAGGGGGTATCATCAAACCAATTAGGCATTCTACGTGGGTGTCTAACTTAGTGCCAATGAGGAAAAATAATGGTGATATAAGGCTCTGTGTGGATTTTAGAAATATGAATATATCATCATTGAAGGATAATTATCCATTAGCCAGTATAGAAGCTATGTTACAAAAGGTGACTAGATGTGAGCTTTTATCTATGATGGATGGTTTTTTTTTGTTATAATCAAGTAGTGGTTAAGGATTCCAAGCAGTACAAGACTGCATTTACTACTCCTTGGGACACTTATTTTTACATTAGGATTCCTTTTAGCCTAACAAATGCAGGTGCTACCTTTCAAAGGGCTATTGACATGGTCTTTTCTAATTTTATTGATAGCTTCTTAGCAGTTTATCTAGATGACCTGAAAGCATATAGTAAGAAGCAAGAACATTGTATTCATCTCAAGAAGGTATTCAGGAAGGCACTAGAGTATGGCATATCATTGAATCCCTAGAAATTTTTGTTTGGGGTGAAAGAAGGAAAGTTGCTTGGCCATATTATGTCAAAGGAAGGAATAAGAATTGATCCTGAAAGAGTGGTTGCAATAGAAAAAATTTCATAGCCAAAGAATGTCAAAGGCATCTAGTATTTCTTTGGTTAGATATGTTAGAACTGTAAAATTCTGATAATTTTACAAGTTGTTTCATACCCCTGAGTTTCTGAATGAGTCCTTACCATAGACACAAAAAGCCTCTCTTTATAGCATTTTACTCATATTTTGTCACGTGATCCCATAGAATCCATCAGGTCCTGAATGTTTCACATTATAATGCCTATCGGCAAGAGATGGTCAGGGTCTCCCCGACCCATAATGCATTCTTCTACTGATATATATTTGTTGATGTCTATCGGCAAGACTTCTGGAATGTCACATCGATCAAAATTCATCTACAAGGACCTATCGACAGGACACAATTCATGGTCTTGGCGACAGAAAAATCACTTTGGTAAGAAATCTCTCATCGGGATATGTCATAATGAATCCATATATGTCTCACCGACTGGAATGTTCATGGTCTCGGTGAGAGCTATGTGAATCATACCGAATGAAAGTTCATCGGCAGGAAAATTACTATGCCACGGCAATCAGAAAGTGAACTTAAGGACATATCTCGGTAAGACACAAAGTATTGTATGAAACATCTCCCTGATTCAGAATTGTTACATCGATACATAAGACTCAAGTGATGACTATCAATGAGACATCAAATGTCGATGAGACGACGGGACGTTATAGCGATGCACGTTTTTTGACTATCAGTGAGACATTGAAGATCGGTATGACTATGTAATGTCTTCGCGGGATTCCAATGAACAGTTGTAAAGGCTTGAATGGAAAAACTTCCTAGATGTGAATGCAAATCGATGCCACTTTTCATGTGGCCGATATATATAAAACCCATTTTTGGCAACAGAACGGAGAGAATACAGGGAAGTGAGATAGAGTAAAAAATACAATAGGATACAAAAAAAATTGAGACTATGATACATGATTGAAAAACAATGGAGATTTCAATTAAATTTCTAATATGATGACTTTTTCTGGTGTCAATTGTCTGTTGTGTTCATTGAAAGTATTACTAAAGTTGTCTCCAAGATTGATGCTTTCTGGTTATTTAAATTGATGTAACAAGTTATATTCAGTTTGTTAGTGCACATTTGTTGTATCTGTGTGGTTGATTGATCGGATCTTTCAAGAAAATATTAAATCCTTTTAATTGATCACAATAATCGGGGAAATTCATCTAGATCATTAAGAAGATCTTGGTAGTCACAGTCTTGCATGTTTATACAAGTTATAAACTAAAACATATGCCAAACAATTTGAATGTTTTCCAGAAAGAAGTTGCTCATTTTGATTTCATTTGACTCTGCATACCCATTAAAGGCACTAGTCTTTGCTTTTCATCATTTAGTTTCATTCATTTTTGCATCTATTAACTGAACATATTAGGTCTTAGTTTTAATATTGCTATACAATTTATACCAAATCTAGTTTTATTTGTCCACTCCCATCTGCCATTGTGGGAAAAACATTTCAAGAGAGATAAGCACAAGTCAAGTCTGCCTCACTCATATAGGTACACTCGCCTAGGTATAGCAACACCTGAAGAGTAGAAGGTTCAATTCATTTGGCCTTGTCTATTACCCTGAAACGTTGTGAAAGCTTGGCAACCTTTAATGGTTCAAACCTATGTTTTTGAGAGCTAACAAATTGGCGACTCTACTGGGGAGTCAACTCAGAATCAGGGCCTTAAATATAGATTCAGAAATCCT
>VDFB02342244.1:0-49791 GCA_007258455.2 Sequoia sempervirens
CCTTCCTCTTATTTCTTTTGAGCTGCATAGCTGATATTTGTCGTACCTTAACTTCTCGTTGCACCCCTTGTATCATCGTAGGGTTCCCTAGGTCATCCAAGCACTCTATTGTTTTAGCATAGCAGTCTACCCTTGCCCTATGTTCCCTTAGCCAGTTCATTCCAATGATTACATCATAGGAACCGAGAGGCGCCACATAAAGGTTAACCTCTGTGGCGAAGTCTGGAAATTCTATCCTTGCTTCAAACAGACACTGCTCTACTCGAGCTCTCGTCTGATTAAGCATATTCTACAGTCCAAGATTTAGCCATATACCCAGTTCTCTTAGGAAATTTATGCAATATCTTAGGAGATATAAAATTTTATGTGGCTCCAATATCAATTAATATGGTTATGGGATTTCCATAAAGCTTACCTGGAGTCTCTATAGGGGTGGCTTGATACTCAGCTTGCCGGTTGTCCACTGCTGCATGAATTCTTTGTTGAAAAATCGTTTGTTGGGACGGTAAAGGTTTTCGTTGTTACTGTCCTTGTTGATTCTTGTGTGGGCACTAGTTGGCATAATGTTCGCCTCCACAATTAAAACACCCTCCTGGTGGTCCTTTCTTTTCTAATCCCTTATTGGCAGTGTTTTCGTCTTTCTTGTTATTATTGAAATTATTCCTTCTGTCTCTCTTGTTTTCAAATTTGTTATTGTTATGACCCTTCTTTTTGAAATTTTGATGAGACGGCTCCCACTTGCCTTTGTTGCGCTTCTTGTCCCGGAAAGAGTCATCTTTCTTCAGCCTCTGTTCTTGCCGAACTGCCTTTTCATAGGCCTCATCCATTGTTCGAGGAGATAGTACATCCACAGGGCCTCCTACTCGGTTATTCAGTCCCATTATAAAATTTCGAACCCGAAAGTTTTCATCTTGTTAATACTGGGGAACATACTTAAGCAATCGAGTGAATTTCTCCCAATATTCATTAACTGATAGAGCTCCCTGCCTTAGATTTTCAAAATCCAACAGCTTCTGATCGTAGTATGTCTGTGGAAGCCACCTTTGTTGAAATAATCGTACAAATTGCTCCCAAGATACCTCAGTTGCTATCATCCCCATTTCTGCCCTTCTGTTCTCCCACCAGGTGGCAGCCTCTCCTACCAGCTGATAGGCTGCCCATGCGGCCTTTGAATTATCAGAATAATCCCTCAACTCAAAATATTTCTCCATTTCTGTCAACCACGCCTTCGCAGTATCCCCCGAAACGGAGCCCTCAAACTTAGGAGGTTTAATTTTCTTCATGTCCTTGGCTAGTTCATCAACCAATCTACTTTTCTTGTGTTCCAGAGTCAAGGTTTTTGAAGTTTCCCCTTGCTGTTCACTTTGGTTTTCTGTTCTTTCATCACTTGTCACGTGATGCCCTTCCACTTTTCTTTCCAAGTTAGCTATTCGATTCTGGGTTGCATTCATCAAGGCTAATAATTGGTCCAGCTTGGCCATGGGGTTATTATTTTGGTCCTCCCCCATTCCATATCCGGAATTTTCCATTATGATGATATCCTGGTATACATTAATGGCTCTAATTAGTCTTATTGTTTATTTATTTTAGACTTTAATTATTTGCACAACTCGTTTAACTTTTCAGACATCAAGACACATTTGCATTTAAAGAAGTAATTTCACAAAATTTGGTTGATGCAAACAATTTTTTTTTTTTATTGCATGAATATGGATCATCACTTCCTATGATTGATCCTTACATAATTAATACAAAATTTTCTCTATCACATCCTGTGATTAATTTATACAAAATTCTCTATCGCATCCTGCGATAGTTTTTATTTCATAATAGTACAAAATTTCCATCATTTCGATGATAGATTCCTTATAGGGATTACAAAATGTTAAACACTCCCATAAATAGTCTCGGTTTCATGTTTAAGGTTCAATTTCACTAGCTATGTTGGGCTCCTCTTGATCACAGAGTCCTGTGTACGGAAGAGGTCTGTATCTCGAGGTTGAAGTTGTTTCAAGTTGGGTTTTCAGTTTGGCATATTTTTGTGCGTTGGTTTTGATCATTTCAACCAATATTTTGACCTTCACTTTTTCTTTTCCTAAGGCCGTCCATTTCTTCCTCTCCTTTCAGAGTCTTTTTAGGGCTTCGGCCATCGTTTCTGTATCCGATGGGAGAGAACAGTCTGAATAATCATATGATAGCCTGATCTTCCACATCCGAACAGATATCGGGTCACAGACCTTCTTCCGAGGTGTTTGTCGTATCAACACCATCCTGGAATAACATCAACAATTGATTTAGTTCTCTAACTTTGCATGATGAGCCCGAGGTTCAGTGCCGAACCCGGTTGCTCTGATACCATGTGTAACAACCTAACTGAACTATGGTTACAAAAGTTAACTGCCAACTACCTTCAGCTGAAATGATACTAATTGTTTTCAAGAGATCTAGGGTTTTCCAACGATTCCAACTGTTTTCAAGAAGCAGTTTCACAAAACCATAACTGAATAACTACCATTCTAGGGTTTACTTATAACACAACGGTTATCTAAATTTTCTACAACTAACTTTCAAAATTCAACTTTGCAACGTAAATTAACAATTAACTAATCTATAATGGCAATTTAAATTTGATCAATGTTCATATAATCTAGATGAATAACAATTCAACAAATAGTAAACATTCAGATTTACCTGGAAATAGTGTGAGAAATAGATTTTACATTTGTCACCATCTTCATTTGTAATGCTATTCAGAGAGGAAAATAATTCATCATCAGGGGCTTTATCGCCCAACCAAGACCTACTGGTCTCTCGAGTTTCTTCAACTAAAGAACCCGCCCTTCATGAGGTCAATTAACAAGGATCAATTGTTATCTGGTCTCTGAGCCTGATGTCCATGAGCCTATACTGCTGATCGATCCTTCCTCTATAGGTTCCTCCTATCAAAAGGATCATCCTGACCAGAGTATATCTGGATCATGGAAGCTGACATTGCCGAACTGGCATCTACCTTGGCCAAGGATTTTTAAGTTGATTATGGCATCACTGTGCCGTCAGCACACACCCTTGCCCATTAAGATTATACAAGATTTTGGTTCCCAATACATACATCCTTGATGTCAAAACTCTTGGTTCATGTTCTTATTGTTTGTTATTAAATTGATTTGGTTCATTTATTTATGGAGTTTAACGGTTGCCCAAAAGGAAGAGATGGTGTTCAGATTGGTTCAATCATTCCCTATTGGATTTCAAGACAATTCCAGATCATGGTAATATACTCTCTATGATCATTCCAGAAAATACAGAAGGTTGCGAGGTTCCAGCTAATCACTGGCTTCAAATGTACAGATCAGAGCATCATAAGATTAAAAGAAAGGTAAGGGTAAAATGTAAATAGAGAATAGTACAGCCGCTTCAAGGTTTAGACTAAAGTTTAACCAGAGTATAAATAAGGAAGAAGTTTCCTCAGCCGAGTGCTGCAGGAGGAGGCAATGCAGGAAGAAGTTGTGGAAGAAAGTTTAGTTGCTCCCAGATTCTTTCGAAGGTAAAGCTGGGTTACAGATTTGGACGGCATACACATTGGAGAATAAGGATTGCAGGGCCCAAACGGAGGTTCATCCAGTTGCAATAATAAAGTTTTCTTTAGCAAAGATAAAGATAAAGAAAATAATCCCAAGCAGATTTTTGATTCGCAAATTCCTACTCAATCAATGAAGAAAACAATTTACGCAATTGAATATTACGCATAGAGAAAACAGATGGGAAGTATTATTTACTACGTGCCTGGTAATAATATCAGAAGTTGAAAAATCGTAGACTCCTTGCTAGTGATCGCTGCTTTTGTCCACGATTTCGGCTCAGCTCACTTCCAGAGGAAATCGCGAATCACAGATGATTATCTGGAAGAGAAAAAGAATGGTGTCCAAGGTATCACTTGTTCAGAAGAACTCCACTCGACTCTACAGGAAGAATAATAAACCAGGCAAAGAATAGGTCGACACCCTAACCATGGCGAAAGAAAAATATCCGTTTTTCCCAAATGAGGAAGAAAACGATTGTCCAGAATGAATTTCCCCAGATGAGGCCGACGCTTAAATGCTTGTCCTTTCGAATTCCCCATCGAGCCTCTTGAATGCAAGACGTTACATTACAAGCACGATGATACTGGCGGAGTGTTCAGCTTCCCCCATTCATCGACCCTCTTTCCCCGCTCAAAACCACCACAGGATGCGTTTATTTTAAAAGATTAACTATAATACCTCTTTTATTAAATTCAAAGCTTTAATATTTAAACATTTAAAGTTTTTCCATGATAATATTTAAAATACCCTTATGAAGTATTAATATCTTAATGTTTTCTTTTCAGACTTTATTATTCATTATTTATTTTACCGAGGCCAAGGTCATCTTGTGTTGTCATATACTTCCCAGAGTTTGATGACAATTAGATCCTTGTCAACTGCGTCCTCTCCCTGATGATGGTCCCTTTTCCTTTCTTGTGTTGTTGGTCCTGCAACCACTTGACACCAAAAGCTAGAGTTAGACTATTCCTAACACTTTAATTCACATTTAAATATGATATCATCATTATCATCATCATCTATAGTCGTATTTACGTAATTAAATAATCATTCACCTTTTCATTCAATCGCCAAAAGATAAAAATAAAATAAAACAATTATTTAATCCCTTAATTCACATTCATAAGAAAGATAATTTTCATTAACGATAATAACGACCATGATTTCAATACCAAAACTTATTAAGTTCTAGGGGGTGTTGTGACAACATGTCCTATAAAGATGGAAGGTGAGTTTTGATTGTTTGGAAGAGTTATGGACAAGTGTAGGATGATATGGGCAGTTTGTTCAGTCGCTGAAAAAGTTGAGAGAATATAGGTAGCTTCATTTAGAAAGACAAAGGATTCTTCAACAATTGACATCTTGGAGCTTTTCTAGGAACAATTCAACTAGGCATTCAAGAGGAAGACTTTGACCTAGCAACCAAGCATCACACTTGTCATTTTGTCTTTATTAGACATGTTTCAAGACTTTAGGAGGTGGTTGAAGGCTGGCATGCCTAGGAACAAAATTAGCTAGTTCTTGCATTCTAGAAAAAGAGCATTGTTACTTGTAAAAGTTTTCTTTTGTAAGAGAAACAACATTGTAACTCAGAAGACAAAAAATCAATGGATCATCATTTTAAGAAATTTTAGAGTATTTGTAGTCTTGTACTCAAGACATCTTTTATCAATCAATAAAAAAATTAACCTTCTCAAGTACTATCACATTATGTGCAAAATAGTGATTGATGAATATTATTATGTTTTTTTCATGCAAAATCTTTAATATATGTCTCATTTGAGCACCTGGCAAAGAAAGTACATTCTATGCAGGTTGTAAGTTGTGTAGTGAATATGAAACATAGTTGCTAGTTGTGAAAAGCCTCTTTTCCTTCAAAACTACAACACATTCAACCTTTTTACAAAATATTGACGTGGTGCACAAAAAACATTTTGAATTCGGTAGCTAGATTGAAAAACTGCGTCTATCGGGATAGGATCACCTTTGTAGAGTTTAGGGGAACAACAGTAGTCTAGCGGAACAAGGAAACCAACCCCCTTCACTCCAAGCTGTGGGCAACCTACAAGCCTTAGAGCGTTTCCATGTTTCATTAGATTGTTGAGATAAGTGCTCAGGAAGGGTGAAAGTCTATTTGACAACAATTTCATTGTTTTCTTGTGTGAAAAGATTCTCTGATGTATAATCCTGAATGTTTGTCCAACTATGTTGTTTGAGCAGGAGCATCTCGAGGGAACGCACGATCAGCATCAACAAAAAAAAAAATTGGTTTGGTTTTTGCTTTTGCTTTTCTTTCTTTGTGGGCATATCAATTTGGTTTTGGATGGTCGATTGTGGAAAAGTTGAATAACGTTTTGTCATAGATTGACAAACATCTTACATTTTGAGTGCTCATTGTTTATAATTTCATGAGCTCGAATATGTATGTTCGTCTACTGATCAGTTTCTCTGTATGATTAAATGCCAATTTAATTTGTATCAAATTCAAAATTGTTATGAGATCTAAAAATGGGAAAAGTCGTGATTAAAATTATAGAGGACCAAAAGAAAAGAGGAGTTGAACAGTTATGAAGAGAATGTGAAGAGACATTGTTCAAATGTGGAGGCCGAATAGAAAATAAAAAGAATGCAGATTGAGTTTTGACAAAATGATAGGTTGCATGAACGGCTGCGAGGGTAGAATGTGAAGGGGCATTGAAAATCAAGTAATAAAGTGCAGATTTGGAGAAGTAGAGGGTGAGCCAGGGTAAGAAGGAAGACCAATACCACATTCCAAATTGTCAAGCTGCAGCATGATGAAGAATAGGCCAGATATGTATTTTATTTTTAATGTAAAAAGTATTATTTGGGAGTCAAAATGCACCAAAAGATGAAATTTAAGAAGTAGTGGATAAACCAAGAGAGGTGTGAGTCGACTTGAATAGAGGGAATGAAGGTGGAAATAACCAAGGGCAGCGCCACAAGGAAGGAATTGGTGTGCAGAGATTGGAAAGGTGAGAGAGCTTAACCACGAAGGAGGGGAATGTTATACATGGTGTGGATAGACTAAGAAAGGGTTGCGCTACACAGGACCAATAATGCTGAAAAGAATTGCCAGTAAGAAATAGTTGTAGATTACATTATACGAAAGATGAATAGAATAAAAAAGGCTGTACTAAGGATATGAGAATTATTAAAACAAAAGAGACTAAGTAGATTGATAAGTTGTCATGCAGCAAGAGAAAGTGATAGGCTGATTAAATGCCAATGCATAGGAGTGTGAGGTAAAGGTGAAAGCCGCAACCTGTCCAGGGAAGTTAGAAAGTGTTGCAAAGAAGTGAAAGGGGAGACTGTGAGATGCAATAGGAGTCAGATGAGAATGAGATGCACAAGAATGGAATGTAAAGGAGATTCGATGGAGTAAAAGTTCGAGCCTCCTGTCATTTGATAGCAGAGACAACAAGAGTAAAGGCATAGTACAAAGAAGAAGGAAATGTGAACAGAGGATAAGCCAAGAGGGAGAGAGACTAACATGAGAGAAGATTCTACCATAGAGAGAGAGGTTGTGGAAGATCTAAGATAGCTTAAGGAGATGAGTCGAGGTCAATGGACAGGGAATTTGCAGACTGTGTGACGGTGAGAAAACAAAGAAGAATTGTAAATGCAATTTTTTGTGAAATCTAATAAATAAATGTAATTGAATTGCTTTCAAATTTAAATGTAGTTGTGAATCGTTTGAAATCGACAAATGGAATTGTCAATTTAAGAGTTAATCGACCATGGAGTCTTTTGTAATCTGTGTTGCAAATTTGGGTGAGAAATCGAAAGTGTTGTGCTCTCTTCATCATAGTTCCATCATTCTCTAAGCGATCACATTATTTTCTCCTCCTTCAACATCTTGCAACAATTGATACATAGGTATCTCTAGGTTGATTAGATTTTAACATCCAATCTGTATATAGTTTCAAATGGGCTTTTACCAATAACTACTTTTTAGGTCATCCTATCAAACAACAATGCATAATCCAACTTGTCATTCCATCTTTTCTAATTCATATCCAATATTCTTTTGAAGATCTTCATGAGGCTCTTTGTTGCTATATTCAACCACGCGTTTCCTTGGGGATGGTAAGTGTATACATGTATGAGATCAATCCCATACTCAAAGCATAAACTTGCAATTTCTTAGATTAAAACACATGGCATTATCAACAATGATTCTTATAGGCACATCAATTTGGTGATTATAGAGTTTCAATAGGAAATCAATTATCACCTTCATGTAGCATTAAGGGTTGAAATTACCTCAACCATTTAATCTTCTAATCAGTGGCTAAAGAATCCATTGATATCTATCGATTGATATTTCTTGGATTTCTCCTATGAAATTAATTACCAATTGTTGGAAAGAAGTTTTACCATTATAGATGTTAGAGGTAGGGCACCTACAAACTTCATCTTACCTGAGAACCTCAGGAAAGTGTCACATTTCCTTGCTCTTTTAGGTACATCCTTGAATACGGTACCCCACCAATATCTTACTCTGAAGACCTTTTGTGCTGTGGTCTTGACCTTGAAATATCCTTCAAAAATAAATGGCATTCTCAATGATCTTGGAAATTACGACTTAAGAGGAGCAACCCATTTGCATCTCTTATCAAATCATATATATTGAACATTCCAAGTGATTGCAACTTGACCCTTTAATTGGTTATGTTCATATTATCAAAGACTTCATGAAAAAGTAAATTTGACCCTTTATACCATGGGTCTTCCTTCATAGGTAACAAGTAATCACACATGTTTCCAAATTGACTTTTGTTGCTTCTAGATTTGCATTTGCTATTAGTTTGGCTAGGCCTTGATTAACCTTTAACAAGATTATTGTTTGCACCTTAACATGATATTCTATCCTTACTGATGATCTTAAAAAGAAAGGAAAATGAAAGAGATTGTTTTTTATGTTACACAAAAAATTGATATACAAAAATAACATTAGAAAAAAGCAACAATTAAGAACACTATAAATTATAAAAATCCTTTCAGGGTTAGAAACCAAAACAAAACAAGAACACAATGAACATTTGCTTGACTTTTGGTTGCTTCGATTTGGATTGTATACCTTAGAGGCCAAGATTATTGAGGGCAAAGATTTTCCCTTGCAAAATGCCTATTGTTGTTGGATCAATGAATAGTTTGTAGACTGACTTCTTTTTAGAGAATAGGGGGTTTTATGTTTTTTGGGAAATCTGGGAAATAACAATTGTACAAACATCAAGATGTAGACTAATGTTTGAGAATCACAAATCAATGAAACAGTGAGATCAAAAGCAAACACAGGTAAGAAGAAACATGACCAACAAATTACCTTATTCAATTCCTTTTAGATCTTGCCTTTCTTAGCAATATAGATCTTCCTCAAATTCCATCTTTTCCCTTAAATGCATTATTCTGAATTAAAAATTCAATTTTTAAGAACCGTGGCTATAAATAAAAAAACAAATATTCCTTGGGGATGGGGAGAGTTGACTAAAAATCTCAAGTAGGGATTGCAAAAGCCAGATTAATTACATGAAGGATTTAGAAAATACTGTGATTTACACATGTGATATTGAACTTGAGGGATCAAAGATGGGGCAAGAGTATATGAAGTGATTGCAGAGATTTTCAATTTGATCTGAAGAGGCAAAACGGTTTTTACATGTTAAAAAAATTACTTGAAGAGTTCTTTTATTAAATAACAAGAGGGCCAACATACCTTAATGTATGGGCAAGTGCTTCTTTTGCTCACATTCTTTTCACAATAGTAATCACATACACAATTGCCCAGTTCTTTGAACAAATTATTATGATAAAAGCTGCAGTCCATGCGATGTGCAGTATATTATTAGTGGTAGATGAACAAGTAATTTTAACAACATCTATTTCACTTTTAATATTGGAAGATATATATAAATGTTTTAGGAGCTTTGTACCTTTTTTTCAATCTTTATATCTATACACTGTAGTACTATGTGTTGGCCTTCCACAAAATATTGTGGTTACTACTGTACCCTATGATGAGTCCTTATATATTGACTTCTCATAGGATGGGAATGGTCACTTGAGACCTAGAGTGTATCACAGGGTGACCATCAGTACTCTTTGATGAATTACAGTCGAACAGGAAGTGTTACAGTCACTAGATTAATACAAAGGATCATTATGTGAAGTGGGTATGGTTTTTATGTAGGGAAATGTGGGTTTGATGTAAAACCACAACAAAAATATAATTTCAACCTTCAACATATTTTGGAAAAGGGATTTGGTATTAGGCTTCCCTATCCATTGGGTTTTAAAGCAACATATTTTCAAAATTCAACATCAGATTATGTAAATCAGTTTAAGCCATTCTCTTCTTCATGTAGGCTGGAGGAAAAGATCACAGTATTTAGGCCAACTCAACATCCAAGAGTTTCTAGTGTGGCAACACCTATAAGTTCTAAAATCCAAGTTTCTGGTTTCTTTGGTTGTGGCATATGTGGGGATAAATATAAACCTAGCATTGGAGACACCTTCAAATCTATGGCAGAATGTTGTAATACAACGGAGGAGGACCTGATAGAAAAAAATCTAAATCTAACAAATGAGAATATACTAAATTTTCAAGTTATTAACATTTCCTACAATGGTACAGATTACATAAACAACTATAGTACATGGGGATCGTAGCATCATATAGAGTCTGAAGAAACTTTATACAATTTTGGAGCAGAAGTTGGCCAAAAAAGTGAAATAGAAGGTAAGGTTTATTAAGGCTATATACATGGCTATGGAATATTTATGCTAATAACTATAGCTATGCAATATTTATGCTAATAATCAATCATCTATAGCACACAAGTTTGGAGCAGAAGTTGGCCAAAAAAGTGAAATAGAAGGTAAGGTTTATTAAGGCTATATACATAGAAGAAGGTTTATGACTGACCCACCTTTACTCTTTTAAATGACTAATCTACCTGTACTCTTTTAAATGACTAATCTACCTGTACTCTTTTAGTTTATTAAGAAGGTTTACGAGATGGTGCCAAGAGAAAGAATAGCCTTACTATTTTAGATTTTTCCCACACTAGGTTTCTCTAGGGTATCCCTTGTGTTATGAGCTCAGTTACCACTGTGCATTTCCGTTCATACTTGTTTCCTTTCATGTTTACAACAACCTACACTAAATTTCAGCATTTCAGTGAGCACATTTCTTAAGGAAACTTATGGTTTTCTTAAGAAAACGCTAAGAAGACAACATACATTATCAATTTAGATGAATTCATATAAGATAGTCTTGTGTTGGTGAATTAGCTATGGAATATTTATGCTAATAATCAATCATCTATAGCATAAATTGGGGAAAATTGAGGCTTAGATGAGCACACAAGTTTGGAGCAGAAGTTGGCCAAATAAGTGAAATAGAAGACGAGGTTTATTAAGGCTATATACATGGAAGAAGGTTTACAACTGATCCACCAAAGACAGGTTATCTTCTTTATGTGCGAGTGTAAGCTCTATTTGTGTTTCCAATGGTGTCAGTTTTTTTTTCAATCATCCAGATAGTAACAACAATTTCTAAAAATAGTTTTGCAGCAATTTTTCCCTCTCTTGATCTATAGGACCATTCTATCTATGCAATTTTCCCAAGAAGGCAAAGGGGAGTGAACTCGTTTGTCTCTAGATAGTTATTGTACTTCTAAAATGGGGATGTATTCCTATTTAGCTTCAGGATTGATACCTCAAGCATTCCTAAGCTTGGCCCACTGTCTACCATAGCCAAAGATTGTTGTGGCAATCCTACCTCAACAAAGTCAATTAGTCTCTCCATTTAGAAAACTAGTGTTGAGTTAAGACAAATCCCCACCTTACAAGAAGAAAACAAATGATTCCTCAGAGATTGCTCCAGCACGTATGACATATTTTTCTGACTTTGATATACAGACTGAATTGCAGCTCAAGTGTGCTTTTACCATTGATATTTCTCCTATAACCGTTGATGTTCCTCCTATTGCATCAATTAACTTTGAATTAATAATTAAGTGGGAAGGTTAGGTCAACATTGGGGGAGGATAGGTAGCATTGCTAATACTTTATCATCATTGTGTTTAGCCCACATACTTGATGTAAGAACCATTTTGTGTAAGATTACAAATTTACAAATAGAAACATTGGGCATATAGTCAATGCATGAAAATTATGCTGACAGTAGGGAGCATGATACAAAACAGCCTGACTATATTATACAGATCCACCAAGTCAGCAAGGTTCATCCTCGAGCATTATTGAGTAGTTCCCAACATCTGTATTGGTAATGCCACATTCTACCTTTATCCTCTTATGATGAATTGATTCATTCTACATCGTGTAATTACACTTTAAAAAATTGCCATTCTAGTATAAATTCACAGTATGGTATGTATTTTTCCTCTATTTCAGTTTTTATTTATTAGATAAATAGTTGGTTTTTATTGTTGTAGGCTTGCAACTTCATATCTATTGATGTTCTTGTTGGTTCCAATGACTTTGAATTTGACAGACAACAGTGGTAGAATGACATTGTTCATGGGTTTGATTCATTGTCAGTACAGTGTATTCTTTCTTCCCATTATTCAAAATATTCAAATACAAAAACAATACTCATGAGTGCTGTTCGGTAGACATTTTCACTATGCACTAAAATGGCATTAGGTACTGCCAAGGGAAGCTCGTTGAGGCAAACTGTATGAAATGTGCTGCATAGAGCTTTTGTGATGACCAGAATTAATACAACTAGGGATTATATGTTCAGCATCCTCTTGAATTGACTAATACAGAGTGACATCCCTTTCAGCTGGGATAACATAAACTTTGACCTGTTTAGAAGTGTGGCATCTGCATGTGAAGTTAGGGAATGAATTCAATGGCTCCCATCTTACTGTTCAGGTTAAAGATTTAGGTATCTAAGATAAATCCATCCAAAACTGAAGAAAATAAATTAACCTCTAAAAAAAGAAGTTGAGTTTACACTATTTTTCTACTCAATGTTGCAAGTTTGTCACAACTGACTATTCAATTTTCATTTCAAGGAGTGGGAGGAGATTAAGGAAGAAGATCATAGCATTAAACATATGCTGATTGGGAACAAAACAAATCAACCCATGTGCTTCCCAGTTACTATGATTTCTTTTATAAGCTACACTTTTCCTCATTAATCAATAGGTAAACCTTCATACTGATCATTTGCATGCCAATTTCAAATTTGAAAAACACAAAACTCTTACTTTTATTGAAGATTAGTGTTCATGCATATACATACTTTATTTGGATCATATGACCATACAACTAACACGATCAACAAGTAGCTTACTGTCTGCACCACCAAGCTGAGCAATTGCCTCCATGAATCGGTCATGTAATTCAGGTGTCCAACGTAATCGTTGTTTTGCTGATGCACTACCTCCAGATGTAGCTGGACTACCAGTTGAACTGGAAGGATCCACCAGTGGGCCTGAACTCCGTTGCTCAGGTGCATGGAGCCTTTGAGGAACAAGGCTACTGGATAGACATAAACTTCTTTGTTTGAAACATGATGTGAGAGGTTTACTGAGATCACCTGTAAATAAACATAATTTACCTGCATGTTTAACCAAGAAATCATATTATACAACCACAAAATAGATAACATTATATGTTAAACAACAAAGATATTTAATATATTGAAACTTAAACCTCCAATAGTTGAAAGTGGCCTATGGCTAGAGATTTGCACGTATCTTATAGATTCAAAATTGTTCTCGAGTAATTAAGTACATGTGGAACCGATGCAAGCTCAAAGGCAGACATCGCAAATCCTAGGATGCTGCATGTCTAATTGTTATAACAAGAGCAAAATTTTGTCAAATTTCTTTATAAAGGTATTTTAGCTAGAAGTGCCTTTCTATTTCATACAAAAACATATGCACATAATTGTAGATTCATTTATTTTTCTGCAAAGCATTCTGATGGTCACAAATAACAAGGTCTAGCAAATTCAACAGTTGAACTTCAGGAATTATCATCCTGATTTATGGCATTCAATATAGTATTTGATCACTCCACAAAGAAATAAAAACATTGTAAAGAATAACATGCTCTTCTCTATTAGACAACAGGCTTTACATTTTATTGTATTACTTGGCCAAATGTGAATCTGTATATTTGGATAAAAAAATTTGGCATGTAAAAGAAGAATGTCAAACAACATCAGATTCCTACACAATGCCAATTCAAAAAGAGAAACAACAATAAATGAGAATTCAGTGTAAAAGGCCACCAAAAATTAAAGAATACTATAAGACAATAATTGGCAAGTTTTTTAAATTTTCCAGTAAAACATGGCAAAATTGTAGGTCATGGTTATCCTTCCATTCTCTCACACTTTATGATCCTTTTCACCAAAATGCAAATCACTCGTGTACTATAGAGGATTAGAAACCCCACACAAGACGGTCCAACAAAAACTCCATAGCTAAGATTACAATAACTCAATTTGAAAATTTGGAACATTATAGAGATTGTCTCAATCCATTTAAAGGAGCACTTGACAATGGCCCTTGTTCAGAAATATCTGGTTGTCAATTTTCTTCCTGTTGCAATGTCATTTCTAGGACATGCCGAAGAATTGCTATGTTTATTGAATTATCTAGGAAAGAAATCTTCCAGCCCACATGATTTTTCTAACTCAATGCCCTAAACTTTTAACAAACATTGTAAACTAAGAAATATGATTAGTGGAATGAAATCCAAACCAAATAGGATATTTCTTGATAGTTGTTTATTTGATAGGTTATAGTATTTAACTTAAGATCAATAGTTTGATTAGAAGTATTTAGTATTGAATGAGAAGTTCTTGATAATTTCTAATTGATGGTGGTTTAGGGTTATTTATTCCCCAGTAAATTAACTCTAAGAAAATGCCCTCCTATTTAATCCAATTGAACTCTTGTAAAAGCTTCAAGAAGATGTGGACAAAGTTTTAAAAGATTGGTACCTTGAAGAAATGTTCTATAAATTATAGTGGTAATATTTCTTCTGATTTTCATGAAATAATGTAGGATTAAAGCCTCCTTCGTTCACTTCACTAACATTCTAGGATCTATCTCCCCTTTACTTGTTGTCTTGTTGATTTTTGAAGAAGAAATGAAACTGGGCAGAAAATCTTCAGACTTTTTCATAGAAGAATCTCCAAATGTATCACAAGGCACTGCCACTGCAATTATAAATTTAAAATAAAAATCAATGGTTTGCAATAATAAAAACCTAAAAAAGTGGCTCATGAGAGACCATGGATTACAGAATGTGCCACATTCTGCCCCAATTTTGACACCTCAAATGTATCTGTACCGTGTCGTGTAATTATGTTTGTAACATGTCAATAGTTACATCAGAAGCCAAGTGCAAAGGCTTCACTATAGGGATTAAATTCAGGAGTTGGAATTAAATCGTGCCATTTGTGTTGTAGCTACTTTATCACGTATTGGGTTGCATTACCCAAGGGAAGATGCAAAATGTAATTGTCAATGACAGAATAAGACTGCAACAGGTTCTTTGATGCTATGAAGGATTTTGATCCATCTTCCACCAAGTTCATCATTTTAAACATGGAGGCTCAGGTCGAAAGGTTCAATGACTTGCACCTTAATGACAGGGATCAAATTTGCGTGTTGTAACTACATCATGACATTTGCCTTGTAGCTGCTTTATAACATTTGGTAGAAGATGCAAAATGTAATTGTTAGTGGGTAACAACAAGAGTGCAAAAGGTTTTTTGGGGCTAAGGAAATTTTCATAATCTCCCACGAAGTCTGTTTTGGGTGGAAAAGTAGGATACTGACAAGGGCAAAGAGAGGGGAAGGATGAGAAAACAGGGAGAGACAAATTGGCGATGGCTGGAAGTATCCCCATAATCCTAAGAAAAGTGGGAGCATATGGGACAAGTGTGGGTCCCTAGTGAGGGAAAAATTTAAGCTCAAAGTAATTTATTTCCCTTGTTTGGGTTATAGACTTCTTTTTTCTGCCCCCTAGCTATCTACTACATGAATATCAATTGTTATTTTCTTAGGTGTGTTTACAGTTCTAGATAACCATCATCCAGGAAGATTACAAAGGGTTTTATAAGCCTTATTAGAAGCAGCTGGTATGTGGAGCAGCTGCTTGACTGTGATAGCAGTCAAACGTCTGCTTTTGCAATAACCTATTATTGAAAAAGGGAATAGCTGTACAAAAGAAATAAAAGTATAATAATTAAATAATTAGAAAATAAATAAATTTAACATTGGAAAAGTTTGAAATAGTCAATATTTTTCTTATTAATAGTGGTAGATACAATGTCAAAATCAAAATACAGATATACATCATGGTTCATGATTCATATTTACTGTATAGTATACACTATATGGTCATAGACTTACAAAGTCACTGTATCAAATGATAATACAAAAAACTAAAGCAGTATATGCCAACCATGCTCAAATTGGTTGTGCTTGATCCTTTGTCTGTAGGCAGCCCAACAAGGCTTTGGCCTCATCAATGTCATTACTGTTACTGCAATCAGCCTTGTTAAGGATATCCAATGGCATCACAACTAGACCTGTGTGCTTTTCTGCATGATCCTCCTGATTCAAACTGCAATTCAATACTAAAAAAGAATCAATGGTTTGCAATAATAAAAACCTGATTCAAACCATAAACTTCTAGCTAAAAGATCTACCTAAACTTTTGATTCAATACGTTATCCAGTCAGATCTAGCTAGAATATGATTTTTATGAAAAAAGATCTGCAACTGAAACATATAGCATTTAACAGTAAAAAGTAAAACATTAGAAAACTATAAGGAGATAACATAAATGAGCTTCTGATGGGTTAAAACTCTTGCTGCCAATTACACCTGATTCATGCCTTAGTTACAGATGAGTTGTGATGGTGGCATATTTTATCAATTGTTCATTATCATCTTCTGTCAATGGGGAAATTTCTTCAATTTTGGTGGTAAAGTTGATAGCAAGTCCATGAGAATGCCACAAACATTTCATACTGCCATGAAAAGTATTTGCAAATCTGAACATGCTAGACAAATCAACACTTTGAAGTATTTAGCAATCATGGATACATATTTTAAAACTATTACACAGACATAGTATTCTCCTAAATGGCTCTTTAGACACCTTTAAAATCCCACAAACCAACAAGTGTTATCAAGTGACCCTGTAGAGAATATGTTTGTAGAGATTATGGAAAATAGATTCTATTTTTTCTGATGGCAGATTATTGAATGCAATCTGATTTAATTTTTTCTGCAGAGATTATGGAAAATAGATTATAGACAATATCTCTTCCCTCGTCTGTCATTTTATTTCTAATTTATTTTTTGGCATGGAAAAGAGGAAGTCTATTTATTTTTGTTCACTTAAATTTAAACATTAGGATGTTTAAAGTAATTTATTTTTTTGGACAAATCAGGGATCGATATGGCAGCTTAGGAACCACCACCTGGTGGTATATTTACCAATACAGATATTGAGATCTGTAAATTACGCCGTATTCTACTTGAGTCCACCACCACAAGGGTTTACATGGATACATGTGTGTCCATTCTACATAGCTTAGAGAAGATTAGATGGACATTTGAGAAAAAACGTGCTTTGTTTGCTGAAAATATAGCAGTTATTCTTGGTCAGATGCAGCAAGAGATTAGTGGTGAGGCTTCTCTTGCAGATGTTCAACTGCAAGTCCCAAAAGAAACCGTCAAAAGTCAATGTTTTCCATTTTACGTTGGTAGATCCAAGGTTAAGGGATATTAGGTGACTCGATGCGTTGATCGTTAGATGGCCCCTTTGATATACCCATGCTTTCTTGCAGAATTTGGTCAATATACAAATAACGACTAAATTCCTTTATACTTTGCACAACAGTTGTATGCTGAGGTTCATTTGGGCCTCAATGTCAACTATTTAGACCTACCAGAATATTATGGTCAAGGGCATGGTAGGGTAGCTAATAGGGATGCTTTTCATCGAGCAAATCGACCACCTCCAGTTTATTGGGATATGGTTGGGCAGAGATCGCCTGCTATCTCCCTAGCCCTTGCGCCTATTGCAAATCAGGTTATCATTGCTTCTCAAAGGGAAGCAATTGATAGTGTTGGTGATATAGTTGCTGTTGCATCTATGATATCTACTGATTGTGTGGGTAGATATTTGATGACTCATTCAACACGATCTAGATCATCGGATCATGCTACTGATTCTTATGGTATGGCAGGTGTCCTTTCAACCTGTAGCTTCGGAGTACAACTCGTTGTTTGTCAGACGACCTATTAGAGGCATATGTTTTCATTGCGGCAGAGCTTGGGATCCCAATACATGAGGTCAAAGGACATGTGGGTAGAGCTTTGCATTCACATCTAGGATCCAACCAAGCTACAGGTCCTTCACCACATTCACATCAACTTGGTAGCTTTGCAAATCCTACATATCCACCTACAGATCATTCGATTGCTGGAGAGGAGGATACACCTACTGGTCATTCTACGAGTGTTCAACATCATGCATCTCAGGGCCTAGATGCAATTGAGGATCAGTTGCAGACGATGGGATTGTCAGGTTATGTGGATATGCTGCTACGTGGAGATATGTCGTTGATGCCATCTCACATGGTTAGTCCACTACACTCGTCAATATTGGAGCAAGCTAGGGAGACCCATGATACAACCGAGTTGACAGATAGGATCATTGCAGCGGATCCTGCACCACCTGATACAAAGGTATGTATGTATGTACACACATGCACAATTTAAACTTGTTTAAATTTTAAATTACCTGTTTTACTTAAATGGTAGATAGTACTAATGTACACATTTATGTTATATATATATTGTAGAGAGTTAGCTCATGTTACACCTAGTGTGAGGACGGAGCGTGTATGTAGTCGTAATTCAAATGATGCGACTAATGTTAGTGGACAGGTGAGTTTTAAGTTTTTAAATCATGTACTCAGGTATGTATATAATTTGTACACATGTATATAGATATAGAACATTATTCCAATTTGGCATAATGTAATTAGATTGTCTACATGTCTTGTACTATCTCTAGGGCTCAGTGCATCCATCGGAGCAAGATTCTCATTCAGAGGGTCGCTCGATTCGGAGCCGGCATGACGACCATGTTGGAGCTTGACTTAATTAATAGGTAAACAAGTTGTAGCTACAAGATGCAATGTTTATATTATGTTTTCACAATAGCTGCTCAAAATTTTGAATTAAACATGTTGGTAATTTATCTAGGGTCTAATTCTTTGGCACATGTCTTTTCTAGGCTCCATGTACGAGGAGTCATTCTTGGGTACAAAAGGTAAATTTGCTAAGATTCTACTTTTTATGTGTCTCTTGAAAATTGCTCACTCTCATAGTTTCATCCGCTTATTTCTGGACTCTGATTAATTGATATAATAATGGTTCTTTTCTAATTAATTACATTTGAGCAGGTCCAAATCAAATTTATTTGGTATGTGCTTCTAGTTTGTCTTGATGGCTTATTGATGGATAAATTACTACATCTTTGCTGCTAACAATTTTGTCAAGATCCAAAAAAGCTGGCACCATTTTTGAATTTGCGAATCTTCAGTTTGTCAAAGCCATGGTTTCAATCAGTGATTTTTTTGGAATCTATAGGTATGGAATCTATTTTTTCCCATCGACATTGTGAAGAGCACAACAAAGTTTGTATAGAATCTTGAGGTGAGTCACTTGCCATAGTTTCAATCAATGGTTTTTTCTTGTTCTTCCTGATGAGTTTCTATCAAAGATTTGTTGACCCAGGACTTATATTTTGCTATCTAATTTCACTGTCAAGCTCTACTCTTATTGGATAACCTTATTAGAATTTCCCTTTTCAGATTTCTTTAAGTAATTTTAGAATGATTTGTATCTTAAACCATATTCCCTTAAATATTAAAAGAATTTGTTATGCCATTGGATTTTGTCCTCTGCGCTCATGCTGTGGTCTTCAAGCCCAAATTTCAATGCCCTTTCTTATGGTTTTTTACTTCCTTTTCCATTGTAGTTACTATCTTTGTATATACAAATCCATAGACATGGGTGTAATTTCTTTCTAATTGGTGATCCAAAAGTATTTGAAAGTTAAAAGCTGATTTCTCTGTTCAATGTTTGGTTTTCAGGAAATCCAGGTTGAAAAGGACCATTAGAGTGCCTGCAATCAGTATCAAGATGGCAGATATTCCACCAGATGAATACTCTTGGAGAAAATATGGTCAGAAACCTATCAAGGGTTCTCCACATCCAAGGTATGATTGTTGTACTCAATAAGCGTTGTTGGTTTATCTTGTCCAAAGTGTTTATAAAATTCCTTCTTTGGCATAGGCTTTATGGCTGTCATAGGTATCCAGATATGAGCAGTGCCTCTGTAATTGAGGCTCCTATGGTTTCATTGGTCAAGATTTATTGTACTTTTTATTTCTGTTGGTAAATTTCAATGTAAACTGATATTTGCAACTGCTTGCTTTCCTCAGAGGATACTACAAGTGCAGCAGTGTCTGGGGTTGTCCTGCTAGAAAGCATGTAGAAAGAGCCTGACTGAGCAAGAAGACAAGGACAAGACACTGACTGAGCACACTTTTCGAGTAACCAGCCAAATGGCACTTCATTTCCTGGGTCAAAATAGTTTGGGCAGCTAAACCAATTGGCACGGCAATAGTTCTTGGAACTGATCCCTCTTGTAACTGCATTGTAGATTCTATAATTCTAAATCATGCTATTTCCATTGTATGGAATCCATCTTCTGTAACTCATTCTCAATGACATACAATTTATCTTTAGATTTAGTCCATGAGAAATTAGAATATACAGTTTTGGTGTCCATGTCCTGCATTCTACACATATATGATATCTTGTTTGTGATGATTAAAAGAGCTTTGTTTGCTATCTGCTGTCCTCTTTGAATGTTTAATGGTGCCTCTGCATTTGTCTGACATTTTATACTTTTTTTTCGTTCTCCTTTCAGGTAGTTGAAACATTTTATACTTATTTTGCATACTACATCACGTCCAAAACTCGCCGTGCCCACATCCAGCTTTTGGGTCCCCCATGTCCCATTCTGTACACTGCTACTTTTATTACATCCAAAATTCCCCACACCCAAATCCAGCTTTTGGGTCCCATTTGTGTATGCTGCTTTCTGAATTACTTCCAAAATTCCCCATACCCAAATTCACATTTTGGGTCCCATTGTGTATTTTGGATTTCTTCTAGTCCCCCACCGTGTACCACCACTGTCTATGCTGCATTTTCTTCCAATACCCAAATTCAGCTTTTGGGTCCCCACTGTGTACACTGCATCTCTTCCATTATCCAGTTCTTGAAGCATGATATGACTGCTACCAACACATCACAGGAATTGACATCGGCTGAGAAGAATAATGTTCTAGTGTTTTTGTGCACATCCACAGCATTGCTTGATAATGCACCATGCAAATCCAAGTGACTTTCAGATGGAAATATGGAGATAAAGTAATTAAATGCGGAAATGAGGTGTTCTGTAAAACAAAACTTTTATGCTGCCATTGCTGTATAGAAAACTGTATAAAAAAGCAGAGCCTTGCTCTTATTTCATGAAACTTTGTTCAAACTTTTACATAAACGTGTCCAATGATATTATGTGATTCACAGGCAAGAGTAGATTGTTCTTCTTAGGAGACAATTTTTGGCTAGATAAATAAGTGTTAAATGGAGAAGTATGTGAATTGATGGTGTGCTGCTTATGTTAAAGCTTTTGAAAGGGTTCTTACATTGATGAGGCTGGGATTGTGTCACTTTCATGGAATGAAAAAATTATGATCCGGATGATTTTGGTGGAATGAAAAACTCCTAATTCATAGTTTTCATTAGCTTGCTCGTTGATTAGGCTTGGGCCCTGATACAGAATGTGCCTCCGCTACTTTGATGGAATATGATACCTTGGTGCTTTGTCTAAAAGACTTGTGCTCCTGATGATTTTGGTGGAATGGATAGCTCTTAATCTTTAGCTCTCAGCTGTAGATGATTTTGACAAAATAGATACCTCTCACAAAATAGATACATTATATAGTTGTCTCAATAAGCAGCATTAGCAAATCCCCATTTCTTAGCTGAAGAAAAAATGTTGAAATACTTGTAAAGTCCACCAGGGTTCAAACCTGGGTCATTGTCATGGAAAATGCCCAATCTTACTGGTATATCACAGTCCAAGGGACATCTTTTTATACCTTTTAAATGGACTTGAAAACAATTTCTTCCTTTGCAACTCTCACGTGTTACTTTATGTCAGATTGACAAACGAGATTATTGTGCATATTATAGTGTCCTAACAGGAACTTGCCCACTCTTCCAAGGATAGATGTGCCAAGAGTTAATTATGATCCTGCAATGCTGTTATCTTTCCTTGGCATAATAAGCAATTTCAGTTTTTAGATTAGACAAGCCTTATTTCTCTTTAAATCATGACTGCATGACAAGCTATTTCTGAGATCCTACAACTGATTTATTTCCTTCGGTAGCTTTGAACCAAATCAAGGTCTAATAACAAATATAATGATTCTCGACATTTAAGGTAATTATAGAAAAAATTCCATACTAATTAATGTTCAAAAGAAATATAATCTAAAAAACTTACAATCTGGCTGGGTACCTGCAGTTGAATTCAAAAACCAATCTGAAGAAGATTTTCTTTCTTGATGGAACTCCTCTATCTGACAATACAGAATATCATTATTGGAATCATGCTGTACCTATACAGGACCGAATTGCATTCATTTCTTCTCAAATCAGAGAAATAAATGCATCATCAGTATTTCAACTGAAAAACAAATCTAACAGAAACAGAAAGGTGAAAGAATCATATATGTAAATAAAAAGTTTTATTTATTCAAGGGCATATTCCTCCCATTCGTATGATCAATGAAATGGAATTTAATCAAAACCCATTGTAATCACCTGGCATGCATGCGTTATAATCACAATTGGGAATGATACAAGCTCTGACAGTGGATGCTGCCAGGTTATTACAATCATGGTCAATTACATCGGCAGTATATCATAAAAGCAAAAAGAAATATTGGTATATGAAAACTGACACAATTCTTAATAGATATGCATTCAAGAATGAATCGACAAGAGGATTACGCATGGCTAAAATATGCACAGATTGAAGTCTAAAATTTATCTCCACACAAAAGCCTTCCATATTATATTATTTAACATTAACAATAGGACCTGATCTTGTAAGAGATTGGTTGACTGGCATACCCCAAGTTCCTGTTGCATTAATAAGTCTACGTTGAAACAGCACTTTATAACAACAAAGAAACCAAAAAATGAAATGGTTTATTGAGGTCCTTTTTTAGACATATTACGTCAATTGAATCTATCTACTGAATGCACCTGTCAAGATGGACCATATTGAGTCAATCTGCTGAAAGCATTTGTCAAGATGGATCGTATACATAAAACAAATACACATGTTCACTTTCCCATATTTTAGAACAAAGCTACCAGTTTGGGGTTTGGATTTTGAGTTTGGCAGTACGGCAATTTTTTCCCAGGTTCAACCATACATATATATTTATACCCATAAGTTGCAAAAATAACATACCCATTATAAGCACAGTTGATAGTGACTTTCAGATGGAAATATGGACATCAAGTAATTAAATGCGGAAATGAGGTAGGAGATCAAGTAATTAAATGCGGAAATGAGGTGTTCTGTAAAACAAAACTTTTATGCTGCCATTGCTGTATAGAAAACTGTATCAAAAAACAGAGTCTCGCTCTTATTTCATGAAACTGTGTTCAAACTTTTACATAAACGTGTCCAATGATATTATGTGATTCACAGGCAAGAGTAGATTGTTCTTCTTAGGAGATAATTTTTGGCTAGATAAATAAGTGTTAAATGGAGAAATATGTGAATTGATGGTGTGCTGCTTATGTTAAAGCTTTTGAAAGGGTTTTTACATTGATGAGGCTGGGATTGTCACTTTCATGGAATGATAAATTTGTGATCCGGATGATTTTGGTGGAATGAAAAACTCCTAATTATTAATTATGGATGGATTTTATAAAAAAAATTATGTAAGAAATAAATTATATCAAATGGAATATATAAATTATCAAAATTGATATATAATTAAAATTTTGGGCACAATGGAGGTTAAAGAGAGCTTAAAAAAAAGAATTCAACCATCATTTAGCAAAAATTTATCAAAAAAGAGTATTCTAGATCATGGAAGAAATTTCAAATTACCATAAAAAAGAGTATTGATTCTTAGTTTAGCTTAATCACAACTCCACTTGTTTTAGATAACAAACCAATCAGTAATGTAAATGTCCAAAATTTTATAAGCCAACATTACATATTCAATGATGATCAAAATCCTAAAAAGAAGCCAATATAACATAAAATGTGATGATATAACATTTTACATGTCTAATGCAAAACCTTGCTTGTCTACCCTTTAGAGCATCTAGTTACCTTCTATGTATGTTGCTTGCCATCTATTGTTTCCTTGTGTTTTAATTATGTGTCAAAACTTGCCATGTTTGTGTTTTGGTGACTTCATCACTATGAATAGACAATGAAATTGTTATCAAGGTGGTATTTTCATAGTGTGTCATGAATTATGTGATCTTTTGTTAGATTTCAACTTTATAGTTTTTTTGAGTGAACTCATTGATCCATATTTCATGAGTTGTGATTGAAGTGGTTCATAAGAACCCATCTCTCATTAGCTACATGAATGGTCCACTTAAAACTCATGAGAGATGGGTTCCTTGTGATTTGCTACTCATGAAATAAAGTTCAATAAATTTGACTATAAGATTATGTAGTTTCAACCATATAATGTTTCTTTGTGTTTTCATTATGTTTCAAAAACTTGTCATTTGGTGAATTCACAACTATGAATAGGCAATGGAATTGTTATCAAGAAGGCGGTGTTTTCATAGCATGTTAAATTATGTGGTGTTTTATTAGGTTTCATTTCTAAGTTTTTGAGTAAAACTTGTTGATCCATATTTCATGAGTAGTGGTTCAAGTGAGTAATAAGAACCCATCTCTCATGAGTTGCATGGATGGTCCACTTAAAAGTCATTAAAAGTCGAGAATATGAAACTCACTTCTTTCAAACTTTCTTTCAATTTTTCACATGTTTCATATTCTCAACTTTCTTAACAAAGCATCTCTTGACTAAGCATGCTCTCATGTTATTCCATTTCAAACTCACTTCATTTTAAATGTATAAATTATAGTGTTCCATTTCAAACTCCATTTTAAATGTATATATTATAGTGTTTCTGAGAGAAAAAATAAATTGAACAAAGGAAAGAACTAACTAATGAGCATTGTTTGAAGGAAAAATGTTACCAAAGAGAGAGTAGCCAAACCAAGCACCACCAAATGCTAAGGATACACAAGAATTTGATAAGGGGAAGAAACAAGAAAAAAACCCAATATTATTAATGGAGGCAAAATACCTAAGAATGATACAAAGTGCAATGTGTTAAGAACCTCTTAAGGAGATGGTTACAAATATTCCTTAATAAAGGAATTAAAAAATAAATAATTACAATTAAAGAATAACCTTTACCAAATAAAGATTAATCTTCTAACAATTTCTCTCTTAATATATAAGTAAATTGTTCAAGTCCACCTATGACACATCCTGTTATTCAAACCAATTCAAGTGGTTCAGCCTGCTCTTCAATAACATGTAATATTCCCTGATGATAATCACTATCTAGTCTCCACTTACGACGTCCACGTGCATGTAGAATTGGATGAAGGGACATGGCAGTAACAATTACAAGGTGGCTATATTGATATACCTTGTTCTCAGGTTGATAATCAATGAAATGAATCCCATTTTGAACAATTTTGATTTGCTTGAGACATGTCCCTTGCACTACAACTAAACTTGAAGGAACCAACATTCCAAGGTAAGATATAACATTTACAAGGTCAATAGAAGTAACAAAATATTCAAAATATACATTCAATATATAAATCATGTAACATCTATTTATTTAGTCAGACCTATGGGGAATAGCATTCCATCACTTGTTTTTGATTCTGCTAGCTTCTACCTCTATCTTGTGCAACTCAATAGATAATAACTAACACCTTCTATGTTTCTAGACTTTGCTATGACTGAAAAACATCTCTTGCACCAAAATTACATGAAAATTTGTAAAACAAATTAGAGTTCCACTATCATTTAAGTTTATGTAAATTTACTTTTAACAGTAGTCAAATAAAATTTAATAAATGATTAAGCTACAAATTTACACAAGCTCGTACATGCACGATATAAATATATATACATGTACCTTTTTTAATTAGTCCTGAAATATGGTCATAATCAATTGAAATCAAAGGAATGTCTTCAAAGCCTTCATCTTCATTTTCATTGTATGTGTCACTAACATGTAGTGGCACCAAATTCTGTTCATTGACATATCCTTGTTGTTGGTTGTTGCATTCATCATATTTTTCTAAAATGCAGTCATAACAAAAACATGAGTAATCCCTAATGTGCAATGTCCATGGGAAACTATTTGTACTCATGACGGAATGTAACGATCTTGTTTTCTCTACCCTCTTGCATCCATGCATTGATCTTCTATCCACACCTACAAAATATGATTTTGCATTAAAAAATAATAATCAATATAAATATATTGAAACTAAAATAAACAAACTTGAATGTACACATATATGTATATTTAAAGATTTACATTTAAACAAAAACATACCCGATATCTCCCCAAACACTCTATGTGGAATATATCAGTTGGTTGCTAGAGACATGTCGACCTCATTTGATGCAAAGCGTTTCTGACACCATTCAACAACATCATGTGCATCTTTTATGCGATCTCCCTCATAATTCATTTGATGCGTTCTTAGAGCACGTTTGATGCAAGCTCTTACACCATCATGTTCACCCTTTCTGTGCCCACTCTCAAAGAAGCTCCAAACATGTGGTATGTTGTCATTTCGATGATATCTACATAGTGCATAAAATGGCCTTGACGATTTGAATTGTGAAGCACATCCATTTGACCATACAAAATGCTTTTCAATTTTGACACCCCTGATTGAGAAATATTCAAAAAACTTCTTGAAGCAATGCTGTACAAATAGTGTGTCATGCTCTTTGTCATCACTAATATAGAAGTAATATTATTTCTTAATGACTTGTGTCTCAGATGAACTGTCAACACCATCTAAATCCACTTGTGCATGTCGATAACACAATTGCACCATAATAGTGATTTGCTCTGAAAAATAGTATTGTGATTGAATCTCTTTTTGATGTACAAAAGAGTAATTCTCTGCAAAGTCAACTACTGATAACACTGTTCCAAGTGGGAAAGTATCTCTTAATGTCTGAAACTATTGTGCTTGCCACTTAGAAAAAAAAGAATGTTGTATGTATGGTTGTATCAATTTACGAAACTTTTCCATAAATGTTCCCATTGGCATCTCCTCTTCTACATAATCTAACCTTGTTGATTCTTTGCCACTTTTGGTATGAAACTTGATGTACTTGCAACTCTTGCAAGATACCAACTTTGTTAGGTCGGTATCTTCGTCTCTCAAAGACATTTTAGCCAAATTTCCACATGTTTCACACACCCTTTTATGCAACTAATTTGACTGGATGCATTATCATCATCTGATTTATCACATAGGATGGATGCTATGAATTGACTTTCCCATTTAGGAGGTGCATTATGAAAACCATCACTTTCTTCTCTAATCTTTTGAAACACCTGATAGTAGAGATCAAATTCAATATGATGATGACAACAAGTTTCAAAAACCTTTTTTGTCTTCACATAATATGGCCTTAACTTTTCAAACATTGTTTGCCCAATCTTTACATGTGGATTTGAATTACAAAATAACACATACATCTCATGTTTTGTTATGTCTAACCAATGTTTTGTATGTAATTCATTATTGTTGGGCCCAATCTTTTGTTTGATAACATCTCTTCTATTTGATGAAGGACGAGTATGATCATTCCAAAAACTTGAGATGAAGATCCTAAAAACATCTTGAATCCTGTCAGATCGAGGAGCTCTACACATAATTGCCGAATTGCCTTCTGAGGTACTATCATCGAGAACCTTTCTCCTTTTGACATATTGTGTTAGTGTCTTTTTGCTAAAATTAATCTCGGTTGAAAGTGAAGAGATTTTTCCTTTTTTGGCCAATTTTTCACTTAAGATCGATGTCAACATGACTCTTCTTGAAATTGCCTTATCTATTGATCGAGATTGTTTCCCACTAGAACCCAAACATTTTTCTAAATTTTCAACAATGTCTTTTTGTAGCTGTGAACCTTTCCTCTTTATTGCACTCGTATCTACACCCAACAATTGTAATGGCTCTTGTAGCTCATTATTAAGGAGTACAATTGACAATAGTTGGGCTTGATTGAGTGTATCAAGTTTATTGAAATGAGAAATTATTTGCTTTTCAATTTTGTTCATTGACCTCTTTGTAGTACATTTAGGTTGTTCAGCATAAAACTTCAATTTTCCATGATACATTTGAAATAAATGATCTAATTTTCTAGAAGAAGTTTTTCTCCTAACCTTTTTAGGTAGATTCATATGCTCTTCCATGATAGTATTCAGAAGCGATCCCGACCCCTCTCCAACATCCATTCCTTGCACTAGGGCCTCCTCCCTAACATCAACTATGTGTTCTTTAACTTCATTTGCTCTAGGATCTAAATTTGGCTCGACTACTACTTCAGTTTTTGTATGTTGAGCCCCTACAAAAAAACACGTCAAATAACTTAGGATTCACTAAATACACTAAATACAAATACAATCCCTTCCTACTTAGGATTCACTATATACAAATTTGTGCAATATGTTGCTATGCCCTTCTATTCAAATAAATTCAATGCATTGTATTTGAGGAGACATGTTGATCCTTTGATATATGTGGATTTTGATATGGAAGCTTTTGACATTTGGCACCCAAATTGCTTCCAAGAGAAATGAAATGGGTGGATGGAGATGAATGATATAGAGGTATTATGGATGGGTTAATGTGGGTAGAATTTTGAAACTTGGGCATCAAGGATGTGTGCCTTTGTTGTTCTCGATGAATAGGAGATGGAGGGATGTAGGGCCCCAATATGGATGGAAGGGTTGATGAACTAGGCTTTGGATGATAAGGACCAAGATAGATGGGAGGTTTGATGGACTAGGATACTTAGGTTTATTTTGATGAAATTTGGACTTACAATGGGTACAAATGTCTTGAGCACGAGGTGTATAACCAAGGCCATGATAGTATGAATTTTCTTGGAATCTGGACTTACATAGGTCGGGGATGAATATGGAGGATTAAGATTAGAGGTTGGGGAATAAGTGTATGTGTGTGAAGGATAAGAGGAAGACATGAATGATGGAGAGGGTGGTGCTTGGACTCCCTTAAGTGTGATTATTGGTTTAGGTGGTGGAATGTGATTAGGGACTCCCTTAAGAACAACTTTTGGTTTTATTGGAGGAATGCCATTAGGGACTCATTTAAGCACAACTTTTGGTTTTATTGGAGGAATTTCATTAGGGACTCCTTTAAGCACAACTTTTGGTTTTATTGGAGGAATGCCATTAGGAACTCCTTTAAGTGTGATTATTGGTTTAGGTTTAGATGAAGATTTAGTAGAAAATGATGTGGAAGATAGGGATGAAGACATATTTGGCTTTGAGAGTTTTTGAAAGGGGATTATAAATGATCTTGGAAAGTTTAGAAAGGATTTGAGGAAAGTTTTAGGATGTTGTTGGATGATTAGTGAAATTTTGGGAAGGTTATAGATGGTTTAGGGATGATTATTATGATGGATGAAGCATGAGACTCAAAGGTTATGATATGTGATGATGTTTGAGTGTGATTGAAAATGTTTGCAACAAGAATACAATTCAAACACTAAAGCACAATATCTAAATGTTTTGACTTGACTTGAAGACAAGTACAACCTATGGCTAGCCAAGCCAATATTTTCTAGGTTCCCACTTGGATTTCTCTAGTTGCGCCTATTTAGAGCGGATAGCTTAGGAGTTTGGTGACACTGGCTCCCCTCCATGACACTCACTTCTCGGGTACACCAAACTCCAAATTCCCTAAAGAGGAATTTTCTATCTCTACTTTGAACTGCAAAAGTGTGGGACGACTTCAGAGGTCCAACCTCCTGTGCCAACAAATAGAAGGATTTTGGATTTCTACACAAAAGTTTCTAGTAAGGGCATCCGGTTCAGGGGATACTATGATAAATTCCCTCAAGAGGTCTCCCAACCCTCAGAACAAGGGCTTTTCACATAATAAAGATACTGGGGGAGAGCTATCACGTACCACTTCCCGTTGATCACAATTTTCATCACAACCACACATTTATATAGCGGTTCGGAAGGACTTGGCTTTAGCCCACTTCTGCTTGGGTCGTTCCCACCTTTCGAAGTGGGATGGTGGGCCCTCTAAGGGGTAAACACAAAAATAGATGGGTCTGACTTCTAATCATTGAGTTTGTAGAAGGTGAGAGCATACACCTACCATCTTACAAGCACGAAAAATAGTGGTTTATTAACCCCCTAGTTAAATCTATGTGAAAAAAAATAGCCGTTCTTTTTAAGCACCAATTGAAGTGTGATCTACTCTAAAACAAACAAGATTTAGTTGTTTCAAGAATAAAGTCTTGGACACGCGAAAACCTGCAAAACCACCCATTAGTAGTTTAAATCAATATTCTTCGACAAACAAGAGTTTTTATTTTTTGATTTTTCAAGCTTGGACAAATGAACTTGCAAAAAAAAGACAAATTAACAAAGTTAGCCTCGATTTAAAAAAAAAAAACTAAACTAAAAAGAAAAAATAACATTTAATCTAAAATCTAATTAATCTAATTTAAAAATTTAAATCTAACTAAATTAGAAGAATTTAGCTCTAAATTCTGAAGTGTAAAAGATCTAAAATCTAAATTTTATCTAAAGTAAAACTAGATTAAGAAACTTAAATTAAAACTAAATTAAGAAACTTTAAATCTAAATTAAATTAAAAATCTCAAATCTACACTAAATTAGAAATTTAAAAATCTAAACTAAATTAAAAATTAGAATCTAAACTAAATTAGAAATTTAAAAATCTAAATTAAATTAGGAATTTAAAAGCTAACAAAATTATAAAGTTTAAAAACTAAACTAGTTATTTCTAAACTAAATTAGAAATCTAAAAATCTAAACTAAATTAGGAATTTAAAAGCTAACTAAATTGTAAAGTTTAAAAACTAAACTAATAAGAAATTTAAAATTCTAAACTAAATTAGAAATTTAAAAATCTAAGCCAAATTAGGAATTTAAAAGCTAACTAAATTAGAAAGTTTAAAAACTAAACAAATTAGAAATTTAAAATTCTAAACTAAATTCGAAATTTAAAAAATCTAAACCAAAATAGGAAACTTAAATATAAAATCTAAATTAGAAATTTAAATCTAAATTAAATTAGAAAAATCTAGAATCTAAAAATATAAATTTAATCTAAATTAAATCTAAACTAGATTAAAATTCTAAAGGGAAATGAAAGGAATAATATTGAGAGAGGCTCAAGTTTGATATACCTTGTTTACATCTATAATAACTTTGCAAGCTTTTTCCACATATTATTTGTTCCTATTCTTTCATGCAGTCTTACTTTTTCTTGTCTTTTTGTTCCCCATCTCCTTCTTTGTAAAATACTGCTTAACAATTTACAATTTTATCTCCTTTTTTGTAAATTAACAATTTACAATTTTATCTCCTTTGTAAATTAACAATTAACAATTTACAATTCAAATAAAAATAAAAATAATCATTACAACTCATAATAACAACTACTATCCTAGGTGAAACAATAAGAGTATGGAGCGCTTGAGTGGGACGAGAAGTGGTAGTGGTTTTTCAAATTCCACAGAGGTGGGAGAGGAGGATTTTGACTCTGACGGGGGGTTTCAACTGTGTGGAGCCTTCATTGCTGTTGGAAGGCCTGTGTAGGAGGTTTTTAGAGGCCGGTGGGAGAACGAGGTGGTTTGTTGGGGCTGTGTCTCCAGAATGGTGGGAGCAACGCGTGCGGGAGGTTTTAGGGCTTTTGCTGAGGCTTATGGTGAGACTGGATTTGAAGGAGTTGATGCTGAGTTTGGTGAGGACGTTTCTCCCTCCGGTTGGGGATTTCTGGCTTCTTTCTGGCAGGAGGTCCTTCCTCTTCAGTATCTGTATGCAGATCTTGTGTGGGTTTGCTTTTTTCCTTCTCTATGGCCCCTGCTTTCTTCTGGCATCATTTTTATGATTGGGGTTTTGGATGTTGTCTATATTTTTGGGGGACTGCGTGGAAGCCGACATTGTCCTGATTAGGAGTGCATCACATTTGTTTATTTGAGGGCCTTTGTGGATGCCGTTTTTGTTCCTCTGTCTTCTTTGCAGAAATATGGTGGCTTCTTTTTTCCTCTTTGGCCCCTGCTCTCTTTTGGTCTCATTTTCCTGTTAGGGGGTTTTGTTGTTTGTTATTTTTCTGCAGGGATGTCTAGTTGCTGTTTCTGCCCTAACCGGAAGAGCTCATTGTTTGTTTATCTGAGGGTTGTTGTTTCAGCTTCAACTTTGTCCCCTTGGCAGAAAAATGATTATCTAACTGTTTCTCTTCTCTCCTTGTTCCTTGAAGTATGTTTTGGTTTTTCAGGAGAGGCTCTTTTGCTTTGGATTCCTTTGGAATCTCTTTGGTCTATGATCTCCTTTATGTTGGGATCTAATCTCCTTTGTTTACATCTTCTGACCTCTAGGTTTCGTTGTGGTGAGGGTTTTGTTGTCCTTTTCCCTCTTGGTTCCATGGCTGTGCTTTTTACGCTTCTATTGGAGCATCTTTGGGTTACTTTGGTCTTTCCTATGGAGGTGGTCTTATCTTCTATTGAGGGGGAGATGGATGTGGCTGGAAGTGACCTTTCTCCTTTTGAGGTGGAGCGGGATGTGACTGGTTATGCCTGGAAGTGTTGTGGGGGGGCTAATGAAGCCTTGTTTAGTGGCTGCTTGGGAGTTAATGATGGCCTTCCTTTTGTCTTCTTTTCTTTATCTTCTATTGAGGTGGAGATCTTGAAAAGTAAGCTGATATTTGAGGTGTTCAGTCTCAAGTTTAATGGTTGTTGTAGCCATGATGGTATGGAGGAGCTCGGGTTTCTCTTCTATAGAGGTGGAGAGAACAAAAGTATCTTGATGAACTCTGTTGGAGCTTTGTGCATTTGTGATTACCCTTCCTATAGAGGTGGAAAGGGTGGAGCTTTGTGCATTTGTGATTACCTTTCCTATAGAGGTGGAAGGGGTGTTTTGCTGGGATTCGATACTTTTGTTGTTGGAGCTTCGTTCCTGATCTATTTTCTGAAAGCTATACTCTTGGGTTTAAGGTCCCTGCCAAAACCTAGATGTATAGGGTTGTGGATCCCTTCAAAATCCATAGGTTTGGGTTTTAGGTCCTTGCCAAAACCTAGTTTCCAAGGGTTGTTGGTCTCGTCAAAACCAATGGATTGTAATGGGTTGTTGGTCCCGTCAAAACCAATGAAGTCAAGATTCATGTAATCTTGGTTCTGTTCTGGGCAGCCTACTGGTTTTTTGCTGGTTGTTGGCTTGCTAGGCCCTTGTTTCACTGCTGGTGGTTTTTGTTTCCTTCTTTTGGGAAACTTGTTCTCCTTGGTGTGGGTTTCGGGTCCCCTTAAAACCTGATGGTTTCGGGTCCATTCAAAACCTGTTTATCCTCTTATAAAAATAATTTACAATTTTTCTGAATCTTCTCCTCCAAAACTTGCTTTGTAGAACAAAAATATCTTTCACAATTTTTCTATTTCTCTTCTCCAAAACTTGTCTTCTAAACCTAAATATCCTTCCTGTGAGTTTCTCTTACTTATATAATGATTTAAAAAAAAACCCTATAATTTCAATTCTAAAATAAAAAACTGATTAACATGCATTTTAAAAAACTTAGGAAAAATAAGCTAAAACTAAACTTACCCCCTGTCCCCATGCTCCTGCTTAACTGAATTATCTGCTTAAAATTAAGCAGTTTAGTGTCCCCATGAAAATTTTTTATTAATGGAATTTGGATAATTTGGAATCTTATCCTATTTTGGTAAAGCAGCAACTGCTTAAAAATTGTAAATAGCCTTTGCAAAATTTGGGGGGTTGGAAATAAGCAGCCGCTGCAAATGAAAAAAATTGACATCTGGCACGACATGTTAATTTCCCTCCTTTTTTATATTATTTCATTTTTCTCCCCCTAATTTATCCTTCCTGCACAAAAGACCATCTTACATTTTCTCTGCCTCCCTCAAATCATTGTTGACGCTGCTCTTGAATCTGAATACAGTTTTCTCTGTGAATACAATTTATGAAGGATACATTATTAAGGTATGTTATGTGTTATGAGTATATCATGCTTTATATTTGCATAATCAATTTTTGCTTCTAATCCGTAAATAATTATAGAATTCATCACTTCAGAAAAGAAAGACAACGCCACAATTATCATATTTTTTTTTCTTTAAGTTTCATTTATAATGCTTCTAATCTGTGAAGCAGTGGATAAAGGTCCCTGGTCTTGTGTTTTGGGTTAAATAGATTTTTCTTTTCTTTCAATTTATAAAAACGTTCTCTGGCCGTATTAGTCTAACACAATGGAGTACTACAGAGAAATAGACCTCAGTAAAAGTTTAATACATAACAAATCTGCACTAATTAGACCCTAGATTAATTAACAAATAGTTAAAAATTATAGAATTGAAAAAATAAAATTTAAATTGACTGCTTAAAAATAAGTAGAAAAAATAAGCAAAAAAATAAAGTTCATGGGGCCACTAGCTCCACAAAATACTCCTACAAATATTAAGCAGTGGCTGCTAGCCAAAATAAGCCAAGCAGCTCCATGGGGACATGCCCTTAATTGCTAATATTAATTTTTTTTTTCGAGAACTAATTAATATGCATTTGATAAACTTAGAAAAAAAGCTAAAACTAAACTTTTTTTTTTTTAGACTGCAGGAATCGGGTAGCACGACCCCATATAAACTGCAGTGTGCCTGGTAAACTTTTTAATGTGACCGGCGGCGCTGGTGCGACATGCCCTCTGGTACCACGGGGGTGGGGGAGACTAGACCTCGTGACCAACCTCCTGCAACAGGAAAGATTTAGCCAACCGAACTAGGGCCCCAACCCGCTAAAACTGAACTTAACTGTTAATATTAGAAAACGAATCTAATTAACATGTATTACATGTATTCTATGTATTTTAAAAAACTTAGAAAAGAAGTTAAAACTACACTTAACTATTAATATTAATATTAAATTCATTTTATGCATTATGAAAAGCTTAGGAAAAAAAGAAGTTAAAACTACAGTTAACTATTAATATTAATATTAAAATCATTTTGTGTATTATGAAAAACTTAAGAAAAAGAAGAAGTTAAAACTACACTTAACTATTAATATTAATATTAAAATAATTTTACGCATTCTAAAAAACTTAGAAAAAAAGAAGTTAAAATTACACTTTTAATATTAAAATCTAAAAAAAAACTATTATTAAAATCATTTTATGCATTTTGAAAAACTTAGAAAAAGAAAGTTAAAACTACACTTCACTGTTAATATTAAAATCTAAAAAAAACTATTTGAAAAAATAAATTAAAACTACACTTAACTATTAATATTAATATTAAAATCATTACATGCATTGTGAAAAACTTAAAAAAGTTAAAACTACACTTAACTATTAATATTAAAATCCAAAAAAGAAAAAGAAAAAGAAAAGAAGTTAAAACTACACTTAACTATTAATATTAATATTAAAATCATTACATGCATTATGAAAAACTTAAAACTACACTTAATTGTTAATATTAAAATATAAAAAAAATATTAAAAAAAAGTTAAAATTACACTTAACTATTAATATTAATATTAAAATCATTACATCATTTTGAAAAACTTAGAAAAAAAAATTAAAATTTGAAAAAAAAAGGAAAAGCTAAAAAGTTGTTGATATAATGTTTTTTTTTGAAGGGTTCGTTTGAAAGATGAAAAAGAAACCAAAAATAGCTAGTTTGGGGAAGAGTTTAGCGGCCTTTTAGGGGTCCCCTTCATTAGAAAGAGGGTTCTAATGAACCCCCCCCCTTTTTTTTTACTTTGCTTCTTTAATTACGAAATTAATGCATTTTTGACTTTCAAAGTTGGATTTGAAGGTGCAAATGGGGTGAAATAGATGAATCAAGTTGGAGAATCGTAGTCCTGGAAACAAGCTTCCTAACAACTATAAATTTGATATATTTTACTTTTATTTTGTATTATATTTTTTAGTTTTACTAAACATAGGTTTTTCATTGAACATCAAGTTCGGTGAAATACTATTGTGGAAAAATAGTTAATAAACGATTTTTTTTTTTGGAACAATATGTACACACCAATATTTATGTCCTCATTCAAAAAAAAAAAGAATTTCAATAAATACAAAAAAAGTCATGGGATTGAAAGTGCACCTATGTCTAAATTGTAATTATTTTGACTTTAAAACTTAATCAAATGAAAAATATTCAACAAAACGTTATGAAATGAAATGGAAGCCCTAAATATCAGTGTTACCAGCCTAAATTCAAAAGAATCATAACTTAATCCTTTGTAGAAAACAAGTTATGCGATTGAAAGTACACATCACTTTTTAAAAATGTTGTTTACTATTAAAAACTAGTTATCAAAGGAGATGCAAAAAAATTACAATTTTTTTTTTTTTTTAAATACATTTAAAATCTACATAGAAAATCTCACAAATCACTAGTTTGGATCATCTTCAAATTCCTAACAATTTACCTACTATAAGTGTCAGAAAGTGAAAATTTTGCTCACAATGTTGCTTTCAATGTGAAATTTGGCCAAAAAGTGTAACCCACTATTGTGGGATCACCCCACAGTTATTAGATATGGTTTATAATTCTTTATAGCTTTGACAAGGGCATAAGCATGCATTTCCATTAATGAATACATCAACTTAGCACCTTGTAAAAAACTTATTAAAAATATGATAGGTTGATTGCATTCATCCTTGTTCTTTTAAAGCAGTACAACATCAATAGTATGAAATGTGATAAATGAGAAGAGCTAGACGGATTTGAAATAGTCTAGACTTATTGAGATTGGTGCTTCTTTGATCTTCATGAATGCTTCAATTGGTTCATCACTCAGTGTGATTGATTTTGTTTTCTCAGCATCTTGAAGATTTCTTTTATCTTCTTAACAAAGTTAGAGATAAATCTCTTAATAAAGTTGATTTACCCAAAATATAATTGCACCCCCTCAATTGTTTTAAGTTGGTAGATGAGGTCAGTTGCTTTTATTCTTTCTAGATCTATTCTCATCCCATCCTTTGATACAATATTTCTTACCAACTTATCTTCATCTACATGAAATATGCATGTATTGAGATTTAAGGAAATCTCATACTCAAGCCATCTTCATATGATCAACTCTAAGTGTTTGCAATAACCTTTTTTTTCTTGAAATATGATGTTAGATCATCTTGGCAAACCACCATGATCTCATTGTTGAGGCTCAGAAATACAACATCCACGACTCTTTAGAAATTAGAACCTACATTTTTTAGCCCAAAAGACATTCTCACATAGACATACATGCTCCAAGAATTAGTGAATGCAAGCATGTGTTGTTCTAACTCATTGACCACCTCTTGGTTTTATCTGAAGAATCCATCCATCACGAATATTAACTCTAATCTAGTTATCTTTTATAGTAGGCAATCCATGCTTAGGAGTGGATACTTTTTGTATACACCTAAAAATGGTCACATCACATAGTCTGGTAATTAATTAAATATTTTTAATATTTAATTAAATCTCTGAATTCAATCTGCATATAAATAAATTTAAATAATTTACTTATATTGTTCATTCTTTCATTTTGATTAAATAAATAAGTTTATTTAATCACTTTTCTTATCCATTTCTTATTTAATTAAATAAATATTATGATTTATTTATATTAATTATTATATAATCTTGGCTTGAATATTTTATTCAAATAAAGATTAAGTATTCTTCTAAATTCCATTCACAATTAAATATCTCAAATATTTAATTAAATTCTTCTAAATTCCATTCACAATTAAATATCTCAAATATTTAATTAAATTCTTCTAAATTCCATTCACAATTAAATATCTCAAATATTTAATTAAATTCTTCTAAAGTCCATTCACAATTAAATATCTCAAATATTTAATTAAATTCTTCTAAAGTCCATTCACAATTAAATATCTCAAATATTTAATTATATTCTTCTAAAGTCCTATTTACAATTAAATATCTCAAATATTTAATTAAATCTTCGATAGTTCTAAAAATCAAAAATCAAACTCATATGAAATTAAATAAATTTATTTATTTAATATTGGATTATCTTCAACAATCGTGAAACAAACTTCCAAGACAAAAAATTAATTTCTATGTTCCTGTGCAAGCTTGTTCCCGTGGGTTGAAGACAAGCCTCCATTCTTCTCTCCAACCTCCCAACATCTTCCATCTTCTTCTCAACCTCTCCATCTCTCACCATTCAAAATTACCAGACAATCTCACAGCCATTGATCTTTGCTAGCCAGGCTCTTGCTTGCAAAAAGCTATAAAAAAGACTGCCGAGTCTTTGAAATCATATAGAAGCTTTCATACAGGAAAACTATATTCAAATAGCTTTCAAGCATCCATAGCATAGTCTTTTAGCATTCATAGATTGTAGAATCATTCCATATCATGGCCAATCATCCTCATAGTTTAGTTTCAATAGCATCCATAATCCACAACCCCTGTGCATAATCTACAGCCCCTGTGCATATCCATATCAACATTTTCACTCCACCAGCATATAGGATAGAGAAACACTCTCCCTTTGCATAATCGTTATGTAGGTTGCCATTCTGAGAAGCTTTGCTTACACAATCTTAGAGCAACAACTTCAAACAAATCCCTGGAGATAGAGAAAAATGGAACGGTTCTGAAGAAGCTCTGTTTGTTTTCTTTGAATTCAATTATCTTGCTTTCTTTAGTTTAATGTTTCATTTTGTGTGATTTGTTTATTTTATTTTGATACACATATTTCTATCACACATTTTTGGCACCCACCGTGGGGCTCTTGCCCCAATTCTAACATCTTTTTGCAGGTTTTTCTGACAGGTCATGGCTAAAACAGCGTATTAGCACAATAAACATGCTTCAACACAATTCACACCCAGTTCAACGCCCGTGACCCATCCTGCAGTGCCCTTGATAGATCCTGCAGTGCCCGTAACAGATCCTACAGCGCCCGTGACAGTTCCTGCAGCGCCCGTGACCCATCCTGCAACGCTCGTGACAGATCCTGCAGCTCCCGTAAACTCTATTTTAGCACCCTTGATGTCTGTTTTAGCAATTGTAATCTGTAACTTAAATATAATTTGACTGGATCCGACGCGACCGCAGACAATAAGAACTTTAAAAGAGTGAAGCAATCCTAGGATAGTCACATAATTCAAAATTAAGCAATCCTAGGATAGTCACATAATTCAAAATCAAGCAATCCTAGGATAATCACTTCATTTTCTATTTTGGGCTAAAAAGAACTCCGTGTCTTTGTGAAGCAACATCTTCACCTAGCATAGCAAATTGTTTATTTGGGCTTAAAATTGAACTCTTGTTTGCTTTGCTCTCCCCTTTACTAGGTGATCAAAATGCCAAACTCATCTATTTCATTTCATGCAATTTTAAGTTTTTATAATACCTTTTAGAGAGCCTGCTCTTGTGGGAAAAAGTACTCACCCAAGAGGAACGACTCAAGTGGGTTCAAGCCAAAGCTAGGCTATTCCACCCCACTATAAAATTTAAAGCAAAATTAAAGAGCCCTCTTTTTGTGGTAATTATGCAGATAACTATCCCCAAAGCCTTTGTTCTAAAAGGTAGGGAGGTCTCGAGGAGTATATCATTTCTTGCTTTTGAGCGGAAATACCACTCGGAGCTTGGTAGTATCAAGCGAAGTAGGTTGAACATCATAATAATCATAGTGGAAAGGAAGATCACTTTAAGATACTCACCATATAACTGCCAATATTTACATTTGCTTTCGGGGATCTGAGAGTATCCACTTCCGTCACTTTGAGTACGCACCTGGAAAAGACAAAAAAACGGCCGCCCTTTCGGGGGTGACATGGCTGTGTGAGTCGATGCAGCTCTAAGATGTGGGCTATTGATTACTATGATGACCTACTTGAGTACTAAGAGTGAGTCTGTTTGAACTATTTATCATGTGTAAACCTGTTAAAACAATTTTTGAAAAACATTTTGATCATACACTTGATGTTTAGTATACGAATTAAAAACAACTATTCTATAACTTGTTTGAAGTGTTTTCAAAACATTAATTGATTAAGATCATCAACACTCCGCGATTACCTTGATTGCTCTCATGTTAAGAGATTGGAAATCCACAACCTTTGTTAAGAAATCCATTCTCAAAGCGGATCAAAAACCAAAAGAAACCCTTAATTTGGGTATGTGGCCAGGATCATCATTTGGCGGGGCCCTTAAAATTGGCAAAAATTTAGAAAAATCCGGTGTTAGGCAACGAAGCGTAAATATTTGAATAAGTTGTCTATATTGTTTCAAAATATGTAAAAATAGAATTTGTAGAAAATTGAATGTAGTTTCTAAAATGCTAGAGTTTATTTAAAATAATAAAATCTATTTGGTGAAAATTTGAAATTTCAATGCGATGAGTACTTGAAATTTTGGGAAAAAAAATAAAGAGTATGTTAATACGTCGACCCACCTAACCATAATGATAATATTTTTTGTAAGATTTTATATATAAGAAGTAGAGGACTCATGTCCGGGATGTGATGCATATTTTTTTGTGTGTTTTCCAAGTAAATAATTAATTATGAATTTTTATTACCAACTTTAGAAGAGAATACATAAAGCTCCGTCTGTTTGACCACCTTAACTTGAGGGTTAAAACTGCGTGAAATTTTTATTTTTTAAATCCTATAGTATGTGAAGCATAGAATGTGGCCAGCATATTTTGGATTCAAAATATATTTCGTTGAAAGTTATAGATGTTTTGATGTAGGCCTATGATCAGGGACTTTAGTCGTAATTCTAATGAAAATGAATAATAATTATTTATTAAATTCAAATTGATCATAATTTATATTTTGAAACTGAAAATCTCCTCTAAAAGAAACCCTTTTTGTTTCGGTAATTTTGGGTGAAAAAAAAGTCGTCAGCCACATACCCTCATAATATTGCTACTTTTTGGCGCACCATGATCCTGCACATACCCAGCTACAAGAAACTATTAAAGAAAAGACGATTCTTGTACCAAAGCTGAAAGGTTTTACTTAAATATAGAACCTTTCTTCATCGATATCATGACTTTGTTAGAGGTTTCACTGATGATTATGCTGTAGAACCATTATACTCACGAGCTTTCTTTCAAAGAAGAGCCCTTTCTCAAAGGCACAACCATAGTCAACGTATTCATTTTTGTTATATTCCCCAACCTGCAATTGAATATTCTACTCGTCCAAATCAATTTCTGCAATAGAGAACTCAATCACATTAGGCATTCATCACAAATCCATTTTTACGAAACTACGATCAAACTTCATAAAGTGCAAAATCATCCTTTTCTTGATCTTTTGCTTAAATTCCCGCCAACAGGATTTTCATCCTTTCAATTAGGGAACAACACAAGCTAAAGGCTAGAAATCTTTCAAGTCATAGAATCTTCATTCTATCCTGACTTTCATATCTATCACAAATTGCACTATTTCATTCTTTTGATCAAAAGTTAGTAGAATTTGGAACAAAGCTTATGCCTGTTTTCACGAGATTTCGAAAACACATGGAAAAAGACGAAGGAGAAACTACCACAAGCAAAATGGTTGACCATAATGAGAAAGAAGAGGAAACATTTAATGTTGAAGAATTAATAGAAGAAAAGCTTCAAGAAGTAGAGCAAGATCCTCGATTCCATACTCTTATGGAAAGAATTTTAGAACGAAACAAAGAAAGATATTTTCTTTCATTAGCTAATCAAGGAGCTTAGTTACCTTACAATTTCGATATAGAAGGGATTAAACATAATCCTGAAACTCCTCCTAATGATTTTAGTGCCCTTACTCAACAAATAAAAGAATTACAAGGGCAAATAAAGGAGATGCAAGGGGGTGCAACAAAGAAGTATGTTTTGGATGACATATCTCATATCCATTCGATAGGAGTCTTCAAATGATTCCTTTCCAAAACATTGCAAAATCCCTAAATATGATAGGTACAATGGAAAAACTGATCCTATTGACCATGTGAGGGATTTCCGAAATATGAGTCTAGAATTCGCCTATGACGATACCTACTTAATGTGATTATTTCCTTGAAGTGCGAATTGGACAATCCATGGAATTATTTCAGAATCCTCCCCATCAAAACCTTTGAGGGAGTTAATAAATCAGTTTATATCTGTCATACAACATCAACACTAGATAACAATGCTTGATCTTTTAATAAGAGTGAAACAAAAGTAGGAGAATCCTTCACTATGTTTTGCAAAGGTGGAAAGGTTGTTTACTTACGATATTCGATCCTATTCCTAAAAAGGAAAAGATGGATATCTTCATCAATAGCCTAGATCAAGAATTAAGTTACAAGCTTAATCTTCATTGTCCTCATAACTTTGAAAAATTGATTGAAAACACAATCACCATTGAAGGGGCCTTGGTTAAATGAGGAGTGATAAAACTTGATAATCCAAGTTCATCCAACCAAAACAACAATGATAAAACAAGGTTTTGGAATAGAAATAAAAATGTTGTCAATGATGGTATAGTAGATGCAAATAATCTACGAACAAGACCATCTATCTTCAACCTATCAAGTGCTCTACGAACCAATCAACAAGTAAATACCAATCAACAAGGAAACACCAACCAACAAGGAAACAACAAACATCAAGGAAAAAACTCCAATCGAGAAAGCATGACCAATCAAAATACCAATCAAAATCATGGTAATTTCAATAACAATCTTGGCAATACCCAAACATCAAATCCGTCCAGACCTCCATTCTTTTCAAATCAATGAAATTTTACCACTTTGGGTCAATCTCTTGAGTCTACTCTCAAGGAGATTCTTGATAATAAGGTTATCACCTTACCAACACAAAGAGATTATGAGCCACGAGTCAAACCACCATCATGGAATGAGTTGTATTATTGCAATTATCATCAATGTAAAGGTCATAGAACAAATAATTGTCAAGCCTTGTGAAATCTAGTACAAGATTTAATTGACAATGGAACCATTTCAATTGAAGGACATCATACCAATGATGATCATCAAGCATTCAAAGATCCTTTACCAAACTATCAAAAAGGGGAAACATCAGATACTAAAGCAAAAAGCATACATAATGTTGAAGACAATATAATCCGTCACATCTATGTAGATGATCAGCGAGTTAATGTTATTAAAATAAAGGGAAAACAAGAATATCATCAGGTTAATGTGACTACGAGAGGGCAAGCAAAAGTTGTTTTAAAAGGAAGTTCATCTAAGAAAACTATTCCTTCTCCAAATCATTATAATCTAGTTGATCAACTGAGAAAAACATTAGCTCAAATCTCCATTCTTGAACTTCTCAAAATATCTCCCATACACAAGAATATTTTAGAAGAAGCTCTTGTAAACACAACTGTCAACACTGATCTGGATGTAAAAAAATTTCAAGCCATGGTGGGATATTTGTCTTCCCCCACTTGTCTTTCATTTTCTGAAAAAGATGATGCCTCCATGACACATCCACATAATTCATCGCTCTATCTTGAAGTCATGATCCATAAACACCAAATCAGACGTGTCTTAATAGATGGAGGAGCTGGTTTAAACATTTGTACCTTAAAGTTAATACATTCCTTAGGAATATTAGAAAATTCCATTGATCCACGAAGGAAAATAACTATCAAGGCATATGATGATGAAGAAAGAGCTTCCAAAGGACTAATAATGCTACCTATCAGAGTGGGACCTGTTGTGAAAAATACATTTTGTCAGGTCCTAGATCGTGATCTTTCCTATAACATACTTTTGGGTCATCCATGGATTCATGATATCTTGACGATTACCATCCGTATCATAGATGCCTCAAGTTCCATATGATGGACCAAGAAATAACTATACAAAGTGATTACAATAGCACCCAAACTTGTTCAAATCTTGAGCAACTTAGGATGCCTTTGAGCCACACAATAGGGAGGCTCTTCCTGTTTCTTCTTCTAATCTACAAGGACAACTGCAAGAACTGACAAAGAATCTTGACACTAAACTAAATTTTAAAGACAAAGGAGTAGGTGAATATTCACTATCTCTTTCTACCTTACCTCCTTCTTCGAGGTCGCATGGTTAGCCAACCTTATCAAATCAAAAGATTGCAACAACCTCGTCCCAGCTTACATGCCAATCCACAAAGTTTGATGGACAATTCATTAAAGCCAACACCACTGAGGAAGAAGCTGAAGATAGGGACAGCCTAAGTTGGCTATACAAAGATGAAGATGAATCTCTCTTGCACATTAAGTTACCTATAGAACAATATGGTAAGGGGTACACTATCATGCAGAAAATGGGCTATGAAGGAAATGGTCCTATAGGAAAAAGAAGAGAAGGAATCGTGGAACCAATTCAACCTATTTCAATACATCCAAATGATAAAATAGGAATGGGATATGGTAAGGATACAAAAGAGTTAGCTTTACAACAAGCACAACAAACTCATGAAAGAGAATCAATTTCAGATAAACACCATGCAGATGTCACTCTACAAAAATCTTATGGATCTGTTTTCCAATTGCAGAACGGTTCAGATACTGATTCTAATGAATATGAATGGGACACCATTTATAATGATGAATTTTGGAGAGACAAACAATTTGATACCATACACAAATATGCACCTGTTCTCATACAAAGAGAAAGCTCGGGAACACAATCACTTGAATTTGATTCATGATATAACGATGACTCAACTGAGGATGATTCAGATTTTCACGAGATTGATAATCGACAAGAGAATACCATCATAGACCTTGTCTACCATGAAAATGACAACCACATCATGACTTTGACAACTCAAGACCTTACCCAACCTAATGATCCCATGCCTTTAGTTTATCTGGAAATTATTGATTGGGACAATGATGCACCTATCCATATCCCTACATTTCATGATGATGAGGACATTATAAATTTCCTTTGTTCCTCTAATGAGGAAAACAATTGTTTCATCCAAGAATTTCATACTCGCGATTTTGATAGGGAGGTGTCAAGTCTCTTAGCTACAAAATAAATGAAATAACAGATGGATCTATTAGTGAAAACCGAAAAATGACAATGGTAGATCACAACAAGAGAAAAATAAAGAGCAAATCCAACAGTGAAAACCTTTAAATTGAGGCACTCAAGGATGAGAAACTTGATGCTCTTCCCAAACATTATCATGAAATATCTTCTATTTTGATTGAGCCCATAGAATCAATCAACATAAGTACAACAGAGCAGCCAAAAATCTTGCAACTTGCAGCATCATTAACAGTCAAAGAAGTACTAAAATTCATGGAGTTCTTAAGGAGAATCAAATCAACTTCGCTTGGTCATATGTTAATATGCCAGGGTTAGATCCTAATCTGATAATGCATCATTTATCTATAAATGCAGGGGCAAAACCTCTGAAGCAAAAAATCATAAAAATGCATCCACATGTTGCGTTATTGGTTAAAGAGGAATTAAAGAAGCTTTTAGATGTTGGATTCATTCGGACTATTGACTATGCAGAATGGATTTCCAATATTGTACCTGTTTCAAACCCAGATGGAAGGATTAGAATTTGTATAGATTTCAAAGATTTGAACAAAGCTTGTCCCAAAGATGACTTCCCTTTGCCAAACATAGATATGATTGTTGATTTAACTGCTGGCCATGCAATGTATTCATTAATGGATGGATTTTTAGGATACAACCAGATAAAAATTACACCAGAGGATCAACATAAAACAACGTTCACATGCCCTTGGGGTACCTATTGCTGGAACGTAATGCCATTTGGGTTAAAGAACGCAGGAGCCACTTATCAAAGAGCAATGACGACAATTTTTCATGATATGATGCATACATTTGTGGAAGATTACGTTGATGATCTCCTTGCAAAATCCAACACATGAGAAGGACATCTAGAAATCTTGTCAAAAATATTTATCAGAATGGAGAAGTTCAATGTTCGACTCAATCCAAAGAAATGTGTCTTCAGCGTTACATCTGGAAAACTACTAGGATACATTGTTTCAGAAAAGGGCATAGAGGTTGATCCATAAAAAGTACAAGCTATAATGGACATGCCGCCACCATGAAATATCAGTCAGCTTCGATCATTGCAAGGACAACTACAGTCCATCAGGCGGTTTATAGCTCAATTGGCAGACAAAAGCTTACCATTTACACATTTATTGCATAAAAATGTCCCATTCAAATGGGAAGAAAAATGTGAAGCAGCATTCAATCAGATCAAGCAATATCTTATGAACCCACCAATTTTAATTCCACCCATTCCAGGAAAGCCACTCATACTCTATATTTCAGCAACAAAAGTATCCTTGGGAGCATTACTAGCACAAGTGGATTCTACAGGCAAAGAAAGGGCCATATACTATATCAACAAAACTTTAACAAGTCATGAATTAAACTACACCTTCATTGAAAAAGCTTGCCTCGCAGTGGTGTTTGCTTCACAAAAGTTGCAACACTATATATTGGCTCATATAGTTAAGCTGATAACCAAAATTGATCCACTAAAATACCTTTTAAGCAGAGCTACTTTAACAGGAAGACTTGCAAAATGGGTAATGATCTTAAGTGAGTTTGACATTCACTATGTAGATCGAAAAGCTATTAAAGGATAGGTCATCACAGATCAGTTGGCCGAAGCACCTTTACAAGAAGAAAATACAATGCACATTGAGTTTCCTGATGCAGACGTCTTCACAACAACAATTAAGAACTCATGGACATTGTACTTTGATGGATCCTACATGCAATAAGGCTGGGGGACAGGGATTCTTTTTGTCACACCTGAAGGATATACCATTCCAAAATCATATCGATTGATGTTTCCTTGCACAAATAACATAGCTGAATATGAGGCATTGCTCATAGGGATAAAGATAGCCTTGGAATGGCGGATTACAAAGCTGCAAGTCTACGGTGATTCACAACTTGTCATTAATCAAATCAATGATGATTATCAAACTAAAGATGATAAGTTGCTACCTTACAAGAACATGGTGGATGATTTTAAAAAGTATTTTGTGTCAATCAAGTTTTCACAAATCCCAAGGATTGATAATAAAGCCGCAGATGCAATGGCTACAATTGCTTCCTTATTACAACTATCAGAAGATCAAACCAAGCATGAATTCTTGGTGGAACAATTGTTTTCTCCCACCTATGATAATCCTAAGATCCAAATCATATGTCATTTAACTGGTTCTGACTCACCTTTATATGGAAAGAATTATACCTATCTGAAAAATAATATTTTACCTCCGAATCTATCCTGAAATCAAAAAAGGAATTTCATACGCCAATCATCCCGTTATACCTTGATCGCCGAAATCCTTTACCGACGTGGTCTTGATGGTACGCTCCTTCGATGTCTTGAACGTGACGAATCTGAACAAGCCTTACAAGAGGTTCATGGTGGTATATGTAGAACTCATTCAAGTGGTCTGACCTTAGCCAAGAAACTTGTTAGAATGGGATATTATTGGCCTACCATGGAGAAAGAATCTTTTAATTTTATCAAGAAGTGTTCTAAATGCCAGATCCATGGGAATCTTATTCATGCACCTGCACAGGAACTATAACCTTTCACTCCGACATGGCCTTTTTCTTAGTGGGGACTAGATCTTGTTGGAAAAATTCATCCTTCATCATCAAATGGGCATAAATTCATCATCACAGCTACAGAGTATTTTACCAAATGGATCGAAGCTGTTCCTTTGACAACCGTGACCGGTAAACAAATCTCTTCATTCATCCTAAATTACATCATCTGCCGATATGAAATTCCTAATTCTATAATCACTGATAATGGGAGGCCTTTCAAGAATCAGGATGTTGATGAACTTTGTGAAAGATTTCACATCCAACACAGGTTCTCTACACCTTACTATCCACAAGGTAATGGTCAAGCAGAAGCTTCAAATAAAACAATCTTGAAGATCTTGAAGAAGACAGTAAATGACGCCAGTTGTGATTGGCATGTCCAGTTAAATTCAACTTTGTGGGCATACAAAACCAGTATTCGCACGCCAACAGGAGCTACCCCATATGCCTTGGTCTATGGAGCAAAAGCAATCTTACCATTAGAGGTTGAAATACCTTCGCTTAGGGTCTCACTCAAGGGATTGATAAATGATGAAGACTATAGAGTATCTCATCTGCAAGAGCTAGAATTGTTAGATGAAAGACGTCAACATGCAACTGATCATTTGAAAGGTTATCAACAAGTTATGTCTCGTAGCTATAATCACAGAGTTAAACCACAGACATTTCAAGTAGGTGACTTAGTCTTGAGAGAAAATCCACATAATCAACAAGACAGAGAAAAGAAAGGAAAATTTGAACCAAATTGGCTTGGTCCATTTGTCATCATTGCAGCATATGGTTCTGGTGCATATCAGTTATCTACGTCAGAAGGGGACCTGTTTGAAGAACCAATCAACAACATTCATTTGAAAAAGTTATATGTCTAAATCATAAAAAAAAGTCCTAAAAAAAATTTATAAAAATCAGAAAAAGTCCTCAAAAAATCATAAAAATCAGAAAAAGTCCTGAAAAAATCATAAAAATTAGAAAAAGTCTTGAAAAAATCTATAAAAATCAGAAAAAGTCTTAAAAAAGTGCAATAAAAACACATGGTGAAAACCTGGCAAACAGGCGCTACTTGTGATCAAAATAGGCTCCTCCATCTATTAGCTTATGTCTTGCATTCACTTTCGGCATCATCCATCCATATCTATCATCTGTACAGATCTTTCATATCCATATCATACAACATGAATCCTTATGTTTCATCATGGCTTGCTGAAATTTGTACAAATCCATAATCTTTAGGTTGTGTTTACACTGGGGGTAGCAACATAGACTGAACAAGAGAGGGGCAACGAGCTTTTTAAACATCACAAACAAACAAAAGACGGTTTGTCATAATATACATTGCCGCATCAAATCAACCATAACGCGCTTATTCAATGCCAATGAAATCAAAACAACATGATCCAAACAAATGTTACTCAAAACAAGAACATTAATGTTGATAACCAAGTTGGATGATCTTAATTTGAATAATGTTTGAAATATTTTTAGCAAAAATTTGAATGGTTGATTGATTTTATATCATATCTTTGGAGCAATTCAATGATGTACTGAACTAGAAAAGCAAGGAAGGAGTATGATTTTTCTTTGTCTGCTATTTGTGAGGAAATCATTAGTACTATGCAAACTGGTCGTGAGACATGCTCTACTACGCATCATTGATGACATTTCGAAATTTGCATAGGAAATGGATTAACTCTTGTCTGTTTATGCAAGCAATACTCAGGTCATCTTAGTTTAATTATACCTAGATGCTTGTATTATCTTGCTATATCAAAATCCATGAAAGCAATACTCAGGTCATCACTGGTGCTAACATACCCTTTGATGCTTGTATTAACTTTCAACATTTCAATGCTCTATAATGATACAAAAAGCACAAATAAGCTCTCAAAATGGCAATATTGTACGAATATCCTACATGGTCAGTATAGATTGCATTTATGTTAGAATATGCATTTTGCATTTATAAATTTTCCCAAAAGTTGGAAAAGTATCAAATGTTTCATAACTTTTGAATACATGCCTGAATACATGTTGACATTCAAAAAAAACATCATTTCATACATATTTGCATCAGAAAATCATAAAAACAAAGCA